>BQKZ01001410.1:47171-63167 GCA_036244855.1 Temnopleurus reevesii
AAAGGAGGAGAGGGGGGGGGGGGGGGGGGGGGGGGGGGGGGGGGGGGGGGGGTGGAAGGGGCATACTTTCAGGACGTGCTAAAATTCGTTCCCCCCGCCTCTTCATCGTGATATCAATATGGTGCCAAGTATCGATTTGTGATTAGGTATCATATTATTTGCTGTTCGCATAATACATCTCCTAAACCTTATCAAATCTGTTTGACTATTTCTGTTTTACATAGCAAATGGGCACTCAATCAATCAAACATATACAAATTTACAACAACAAACAATATGTAAAAGGGTTCGTTAATCAGATGTTTCGGCACTAGTATCACTTCACATCTTTATTCAAATATTGAAATGATTATAGTATAAAAGAAAATGGAAGCATGACGATCTTCATGAATGAAATCTTGTAAAATGACGAACCCTAAACGCACAAGTTCATATTTTGGGTTCACTTGCTTCCACCCACATACTCCCTGAAATCTCTTTCCCCTAAGCATTTCACAGTTTCGCAGTGTGCATTGAAACTATGTGCAATCCTCCTGCTAATTAGATTCATGTCGTAGTAAATATGGCTAGCATAGCTGCATAGGTCAATGCACTTCAACAGGTCTGCCTTGTGACGTCATAATGTGGTTATGAGCATGAGGCTGTGTGCATTTCCACAGTCCCCTAGGTAATTTTCGTTTGCTTCTTGGCGTATTGTGTTCTCAATACTTCAGCATTTTCATCTACTATCCTCTCTAACTTTCTTCCCTTTTAGCTCAGTGAACATTATGGTATTCACTCAGCCATCACTTTTGTTGTTGCTGTTGTTAGTTTTCTTTACCAAAGAAAAAAGTGAGCAAAATTATGCACATTACTCTTATTAAACCCCTCAAATATACGTACATACCAATACACATATACACATACACTCACACACACTCAGGAATATGATAACAAATGGAAGCGTTGTTGTGTAGTATTTTGGACACTCTCCTTCACATAAGAGGATCGGCGGTTCGAATCCAACCAATGTTGTTAATTTCTTTTATCACACATTTTGTCCACACTGTGCTGCACTCAAGCATTGTGAAAATGCGTACCTGGTAGAAATCAATTTCTCACAAGTTTGAGAGATTAAAAAACTGATGCGACATATAGCCAGGGTAATACTAAATACTGATGAGCAATTGCAGTAGAATATTATGGAATTAGTGATTGTGCTTTATGAATGCACTATTATTTTTTTAATCATCATATAAATGTGTGTGGCTCAATATGTCCCATGAACAGGAGGTTGTGGATTCGATCCCTGGCTGAGTCATACGAACGACTTATAAAAATGGGACTAGCTGCCTTCTTGCCAGGCACTCAGCATTGAGAATGGAGAAGGGTAATAATAAATGTTATCCAGTGCTTGTTGGAAGAACGTCTTACATGGAAAAATAGCAAATATTATTATTGATGTTATCACACTTATTGTCATTACTCTTATACGACTACTAGTTTTATTATTAGTCTACTTTTCATTATAATAATTATTATTATTATTATAATTATTAATAATATTAATAATAATATTAATAAAAAAAATATTATAATAATAATAATTATTATAAAAAATAATAATATTATTATTACAATTATCTTTATTATCATTATCATTATCAATAAAAATGTAAACACAAAAGAAAGGCCGATGCTTTTATGCACACACAGAACACCTTCATTCGGAAAAGACTGGACATCTGATTAACGTAAAGACTGTTTAAAATTTGAAAGTGAATGTGCTGTCCCATTGACCTTTATTTGAAGACCCCTTGACGAAAGGTCTCGCTGGTTTGACCGTAATGATGCACAGACTCCTCCTACAACAGGAAATTCAATGTTTACAAACGGATGGGAAGTAGTCTAACACTGGCAGCAGGTAGTCTTATCCAAAGGCGACACAAATCTGTCTAGTTTATTACGTCTCACAAACACCTGTTGTGCGCCATCTATTAAGAAAGTGCATGTATACGTGTTATTTGTTTAACACGATATAAACTATTTCCGCAAAATCAAGTTGGTCATTGACAATGAGCCATACGCCGTGTATGTAATTGTGCGGGCACAACAATAACAGCCCGGTTCCGATTTGAATAGCATTACAAAGGAGCATTGAATTGGCGTTTGACTTAATTTTTCAGAAATGAATTATATCGTGTTGTTTACATTTTTTTCTCGAAATTGGAAGAGGATTTTGAGTATAAGTATTCGATTATCACGTCAGTCAATGAATTTATTACAATCAACACATAGATATCACCTGGGTAAAATGTAGCATAATGTAAATACATGTCGTTTTGATGTAATATCATGTCATGTGCCTCCCCTTGGATAACCCATACACTTATTTCTTGCACATTATTGATAACAATATTGAACTGAATTGATCTGGATTGATTCGATTTGAATTAAATATGGTTTATTTGACTAAAAAACTAAATTAAAAATGGCAGACCGTAGGCTGAAACAATTTGAATTTACAAAATTATTCAAATTATCGATATGATCAAAATTAACGATGATAATATAGGTAAATTAAATGATATGAACTTATCTGAAACAATGATTACAAATAATTTCATAACAGTACCAGGGAAATGGTTGGAAACAGAATGGATCAAAATTCAGAAGACTCAGTTTTAAACACCACCTGAAGAATTCGTGCCTGTAATTCGGCTCTTTGGACAAAACGTTCTGACACGGTGGTTGTTTGGCGAAAATCTGAAAAACAATTTCAATCGAAATTTCCCATCGATCAGGCTCGAGCGGGAGATCAAATATCGCCATTCCTAGATCTGATGGGTTTTAATACCAATTCGCACTGGCTCAGTTTACATGCCAGCCCTTCGTTCTTCAACCAAATGAAATAGATTATATTCAATCATACAGGGTGGAGAGGTACAGGGGTTTAAGAGGGGCAAGGAGTTGGGAGCGTCGAAGGGGTTGGGGGCGTCAAGGTGCATGGTTGGAGGAGAAAGTTCATAAACTTTCTCACAGAAATTACTGCCAGGTTCGATAGTTTAAAAAGTCGGTGATTTTTGGCGAAGACACGATAATCAATTCTTTAATATGCTGCTAACGATAGAATGTTGAGGATCTTAGATATAATCTTGGTGTCATAAAACTAATAAAAAAGCTTTAATAAATGGTCAGAATGCGAAATTTGTTATTGCTATGTATCTGAATTTAAACCTATTGACCCCGAACCAAAAGTGTATAAAAAATGGTGATGACGCATTACTTGTGCTAAATAGCAGTATACCCCTTTAATGATTTATGGTGGGTTTTTTTTTTTTGGGGGGGGGGGTGCTCATTTTTTTCTACGTTCAATTTTTGTTTCGCCTTGCTTTCTCGTTAGCCCAATGGACTGTTGCAAAGTAATAACGTTTGCGAAGCCGCTAATATTAGCAAATCCGAGACCCGGTGACAAAAGGGTAACATTAGCAAAGACACGGGTACGGGGTCGCAAGAACTCAGAACGTCTTGTGAGACGGGAGTCTCCTCCGTCTTTTGGATCATGCACGACAATGAGCTGCCAAGTTATGAGGTATTTCCGAGATCTTTTTCGGGATGCCAATCGACATCGTGCAAATATGATGTCGGATGAGCTGGGGTAGCCGTTGCCATGGTTACGGGTAGGATAACCTGATTGGGTCGGAGCGAAAACCCTGTTACACTACGCAAATTTTGCCGCTTAAACGCTTGCCATAATTATATTCACCGTTACTCATAAGTCATACCGTCACTCACGCATGGTAGAGACGAATAAATTGTGGATCTAATACGATATAAACATTTTTCGTAAAATCAAATTGAACACCAATTAAATGCTCCGTTGTAATGTTATTCAAGTCGGAACCGGCTAGTGATTTGTGTGTCCGCAAAGGTCCATACATGGCATGCGGATCCATTGTCCCATGACCCACTTTATTTTGCGTAAATAGTTTATATCGTGTTTAAAATGTGAATGTGGTGTAAAGATGAAGTGTGTACCTGTACACAAAATGCGAACAAAACTATCAATGGGTTAAAGTCGAAGTCTCACTTCGTCGGCCAAACTTCTCTTTATAGTCCATATGCGCACTATATTCAAGCGAGATGGTTGTGCAACACTGAAACGTGCGTTAGTTTGCCGCATGCTTGACGAATCTAACATAAACCAAGCATGACGTTCCCAGAGATGCCAAACGTTCCGGAATATGCGTGAAGGTAGTTGAAGAATGTGAATAACGCAACAGCTGAGCAGAATATATGCTTGCAATTAGTGTATTGCGACAGTGTTATCAGCCATGCATTTGTGATGGACGTTTTGCATTTGTAGGAAGATACTCACATCGTGCATATTCCGGAGCACTTGGCAACTCTGCGTTCGCAGCGGATTTCCTTAAGTAGGTACCTCAACATTGCCCTTGGCATACCACAGAGATGCCAACCGTTCAGGAATACAAATGAATGAGGTATGTTGTTGCATTATTCTCGATTAAACGTTTACCCCATGTGTATTCCGGAGCAGCTGGCATCTTTGTTACCTCAGACAAAGTATAGTTTAACTACAGAAAAAGTGTGTAAATATCTTACTGCGTGATGACGATTTTCATGAATTTAAGTTGGTTAGCATTTTTTATCCTTCAACTCTTGTTATAAACATCTCATCATTTAGAGTCTTTTCCACTTTTTAATCCAACCTCTTGTATCCTTTCCTAGGAAAAAAAATGTGACCGGGTCTTTTGGAAGAGAGTCTTGTAAGGATAGGGCACGCGCGCTGTTTGCTAGGCTAGGCCTAATCTTCGAGAGCTGTTGATTGCTTTCAAGGAGCACGATGAGGCGTGCCAGAAGGCTATGATGGAGAGAGATAGGCAGCTAGGTTGAACATGAACGTTAAGATAATCCGAGTTTTTGGTAATGACAGTGGAAACTGGTCACGGAATTTAAAATCCAAATTGCACACTCCATTAATTCGTTTTGAAGAGAACTTCATTTTGTTTCTATTATTTCGTTATTATGAGTGCATTATACATCTCACCCCGATAAACTTACTACGAATGGACATTTGCCCCAAATTTTAAGGTAAAAGACCGTAAAATAAGTTAACGCATTTTCTTCAGAGGGTAAAGATGTATGAATGTTTTTAAACTCGATTGCTAACATTGAAACGTACCTCCATAACCCCCACCTACAGAATTATACGCGTTTCATATATCATAAGAATTTTTTGCAATGTCGGGGTTCAGGCGCGCAACTAGGGAGGGGGGCTATGGGGGCGCCAGCCCCCCGGGTCAGAGCCAGGGGGCGCCAAAATTTGTTGACTAAATGCGCTTATAAGGGGGCGCCAAAGGGGCAGGGGCGGCAAAACTTGTGCTCAGCCCCCCGGGAGCGCTAAGGGCGGGGGGCGCCAAATTTGAGCTGATGACCTTTTTTTTTTTTTTTTTTTGCTTGTCAGCTCAGCCCAGAGGGAAGGGGGGCGCCAAAAATTTTGCTCAGCCCCCCGGGGGGCGCCAAATTTGAGGTAAGGAAATTTTTTATTTTGGTTGTCAGCTTAGCGGGGAGGGGCGGGGGCACCAAATTTGGGCTCAGCCCCCCGGGTATGAAAATCCTGGGTGCGCGCCTGGGGTTTCCTAGCCCTTTTATAACTTTAGCTTCGTTCTTCCGTCTCCAATAAAAACGATAAACTTATTTTGCAATGGTGACACAACAAATAGTTCGTCGCTATTCTAAGACGTACATAAAAATCGAAGACAAAATTTAAAATTGGTCCAATAAGATATGACGTCTTTAAGGTCCGGATAAGTTCCCTATAATGTCGCTAAAATCGCATATATAGGTTTACGGCAAGATTATGCCAACTTGGAGGAGACTTAAATGTTCCATGAATTGATATACAGTACATCAGGGTAGACACTTAAATAATACATAACAAAATGTATATGAAAAAATGTAATCAGAACAAAATGTTGGCTGTATTATGTCGATGACGTTCAAATGAATAAATTCCAAATTCCAAAATCCAAACATGTGCGTATGTTGCGCGAAACCTAAATGAACGAACCGCTACTCAAGAGTGTGCTACTCCTACGTATTTCTAATGCACATCGAGCGTCATTTAAAGTTCATGCAGTTTAGGCATACTCTGGATATAAACGCAAATGTGTAACTGCGGATTTTAGATGGTACGAAATCAATGTTCTTAGCATTCTGCTAGCTTCGACACCTGTCAGTGAAAATGATGAATAATTCAGACTTGTCGGCAGTGTGTGCGCGAGATGCTAGTCGTATCGATCCATCGATTGGGGGTAATGGGGGTTTAGAGTATTTCCGGCCCCTTGTTTAAGCCCCGGTCACATAGGACCCCGGAAGCAAAACGACTCACCCCGACTCGTTGTTCTGAGGCAGTAAACTGTGAATTAACAAAGAGTCGGGGTGTATCGTGTTGCTTCCGGGGTCCTATGTGACCGGGGCTTTAAGGGGGGTATTCCCTTTCTAGAGATATGTCTCCTATCAATTCCCGGCACTCTTTCCCTGGCTAGCTCCCTGTCTTCTCTTTTTTCGGGTAAATAGTCACTTCCCCTCAGGTCATTGCTTTAGATAAATCAAGATTTTTCTCATATCTTAACTCACTCAAACATCCTCCAGTTAACCCTTCGGATACTTACGTAATTACCATTGGCATTGTGCAGGGGATATCTGATTCCAGTAGTCAATGGGTTAAACAACTCGATTAACTTATATTTCTCTCTATCGTGCCATCGAGTCATCGTCGTTCTTGCTCTCTTTATCTAGCTCCTTTCTCGGTCTTTCTAAAAATATCCGCTTCCGTTTAAATGTTGACACTTTCTATGTTAATGTTACCAGGGCACCAGATTTCGTTGCACTGGATGCCAGGAAACGACATAAAATTGTGTGAATTTATTTTAGTTATTAACTGGGAATATGATAAATCTTTACCATGAATTCCTCCCCTTCTCACCCCCCCCCCCCCCCCCTAACAGGGAGCTTTTTATAATCTCACCAGGGCCCCGTAACATAAAGGTTTGCGATTAATCGCTATTTGATTTTGCAATCAATTGCAAACTTTAGTACATGATTTGCCATAGACTTGCGATCGATACCAATCGCTATCAGATTAGCAATTAATCGCAAACCTTTATGTTACGGAGCCCAGGTGTTGCTTTAGCCTGGCTTTACTTTGAGCTAGAGCTAATGGAACTAGGTTGCATAGCTTCGATACACTTATCATGAAGATGACAACAGCTATACCAGTATAGAGCATAATTCGATGATTATATCGTCACTGAGGAAGAGTTATGCTCACCACAAGGTTAACATGCTGAAGTGGGGTACATTGATAGCTCTGCAAAGTTTGGGTGTGGGCAGAGCAGTAAAACTTTGCCCCACCTTAGCTGCAATTCAATGTTACAACCATGCACCGAGAGAAACAGTTGCGAATGATGTGGCTCTTGCATGCGTCAGACATTAGGAAATGATGCATGAGTGCAGTAGACATGGTAGATAATAATGATGAAATCCTAAACATGTACCCAATACCTTTCAGTTCCGTGTCGTGTCGTTATGTTGGAAGCATAACTTTATCAACATAAAATAATAAAGGGTTTCATTCCATCCGCCCCCTCCCCCGATCCACTCGTGCAAGAGTGTGAAGAATATGTTTCAATAAAACATGGATCAAAATGTCATTAATGCACACATAATGAACGTCGATCAATCATGCTATAAGATGAAACCAGTATGTTATATTCACATCATTTGGAGTATGTAGGCGACACGTCATGTTGCGACTGCCCGACGTTCAATCATTTTAAACCACAGACTGTAAATCAGGCCAAGTATGGAACTTGGCCATTTCATTGCAACGAGAAAAAAAAGGAAATAAAAAATAACAAATTCTAATGATATCAGAAGGCGTTAGTCTAAGAGGGCGTAATTCTAAAATACCATACCACAGTGTGCGTTTCTGACGTATTCCTGACGCGTGAGATCCCCATGTGTGTCACATAAGGCGATTACATTTCAAACAGAAGAGAAAACACTTATCTACTTTTTATTTTGGTAAAAAGTAATAGTTCAGTTAAGAATTATATTTAAGGCGGATCTATTTTTGTTCAGGTGGCTCAAACGAAATTTAGCCATTTCGAAAGCCCTCGAAAGCGTCATCATGCATTCTGAACCACGAATTGCTGCTGGAATCAATGTTAGAAACTGCGAGAATTAATAAGCACCAGAGGGGTATATATGGGGAGATTCCCTTTTTGCCCAGTGGAGTTGAATGGAAAATATTAATCAGATCATGTCCACCAAATAAACTTGAATATTTAACAGAAGCGAAATTGTACCCGTTATGCCGATTGGGGGAGAATTGCGTTTCAGAAACACTAAAGGAAGTATATCCATCAGGCATTAAATTGATTTTCGTCACCATATCCCAAGAAGAAAATACATTAAATAGAAATAGATTAAACAAGTTATATGCTGGTATAATGATAATAAAACATTGCTTATAGCGAATATCACGGCCATTGCGCCTCTTTGCGCTTAAACAAATGAATAATAGGAGATTAAAGAAGCCATTCAATGGGGACTAAGTCATTTATAGTGCTTTTTGAATAGATATGTTTTTAAGGACGGTTCAAACTTTGGTATCGTTGAAGATTTTTTTTAATGAGATGGGATATTGTTCAAGAGTGACGGAGCAGCATGAGAAAATGGCCGCTCTCCATAAAATTTTGTATGCACGTGAGGGCACGGGAGAACGTTCGGTTGTACTTGAACAATACGGTTTTTACACTTGATTGGGAATATAAGAAGGCACAGTTCAATCACATATAGAAGAAAATATAAACAAACATAAGTGTAAGAAAATTCGGAGTGGTGCCGATTCTTTTAATACTGTAGTTGCAAGTTATGCTCTATAAAAGAAATATTAGATTGGAATATTATAAGTCAGCTCGTTTAGTTGAGCTGCCCACGACTCGCTCCTCAATGATATCCTCAGAGTATTTTATATTCATCTTTATTCATTGTATTTTCATTGTATGTATATTCATTGTACACAGGGTGTGCTTGTAAAGCAGTTTGTATAACTGAATGCACCTACCCTGTTTTTAAAGAAGACTATAATAAATAAATAAATAAATTATACTGAGGAATGACGCTTAGCTGACATTATCTCTCTGTACTTTTGTATTGAAGGGACATTTTTGTTCTTTTTTTAAATTCAGCAGGCTGTGGTATTAATCTATTACTTCAAAATCATGAACATATCTACAAATGCACCCTTTAAAGATATTCAAACTTGCCGCAAACCATCATTATTCCTCAGTATCTATCTGGCACACATCATCATTCCAGAAAGGGCGCAATTTAGCAAATCAATTTTCTTCATTTGCAATCAAGCAGTATGCCTTTATCTAATGAACTCACGCGGTTGGAATTAATTTTCTCCCTCTCGATCTACTTCGCGCCCTTTACCCCAATCAAACACTTGGTCTGGGTAAATTTGCCCAAAACCGATTGCATTTTGTCCAAATTGAATGGAAATCAATAAAGACCTGGGTTTAGATGGCGGGCTGGTCAAGCATATACTTGACCAGAGGGCTAGTGTTTATTGGTGCGTGCATGGGAAAGTGGAGATGATGTGATGGGTGGAGAGAGTGGGCTGGGAGAAAAGGAGAAGGTAAGAGAATGTGATTGAGTGTGCATTTGTGTGCGTGTATGAAAGCGAGAGAGAGAGAAAGAGAGATAGAGAGAGAGAGAGAGAGGAGGAGGAATATGATGTTTATTTGGGCATACATTTAATCATAAAGTCTAGTGATTCTTCAGTGGAAAAGAGAGAGAGAGAGAGAGAGAGTCAGATGAGACGGAGATAATAGAGAGAGAGAAGGCGAGAGAGACAGAGAGACTGAGGTAGAGAGTCTAAGACAAACAAAGTGAGAATTTGAGAGAACAAAGGAGAACGAGAGCGAGAGAGAGAGAGGGAAAATAACCAGTGACACGGAGAAAGCAGAAGGACGGGGTGGAACTTGTCTATGAGTGAGGGCGAGGATAGATGTATATTTTGGAGAAGAAAGCAATGAAAGGTGTTTTTAAACAGCAAAGTTAGAGGAGCTAGACAAAATTTCAATTATTCATCTATATTAGATGTTAAACGAGTGATGATATTTTGCTTAAAAATGCTTGTATGTGTCCGTAGTATATATTAATATGCAAATATATTTGCATATAATGTAAAATCATATAAGATCATATAAAAATCATATAAAATCATATAAGATATATTTTATATGATTTGTTTATACAGAAGTAAGAACAAATTCGGCTTTCAAAAGACATTTTAAATGATGAACATGAAATTGTCCGACGATATGAAAAAAAAAACACAAATCATGAATGTAGAATGTAAGATTTAATAACTGTTTTACTTATGGCTGTTTTATTATAGCTGTGCGTGAAGAGAAAAGACGACATCATTATTAATGTAGATTTGACTTCTAATCGCGACGAGAATCAAATATAACTATCAAGTACAAGCATTTTAATGCAGAGTATGCACATTGTGAGCAAAGTCTCAGTGCACATGGTGCTAGAGAATGCTGGTAATTTTGTTTATGATAACATTTGCTCGAAGAAAGTATTAGTTTTCGCCATGGGAGAATTGCAATTTGATTATGAAGCATCGGTTCCTGGAAATTTTGAAAAGCTGATACTTGTCTCGGCTATACCTACACTTTATCACTATGATGTGGGGTATAGAAATACAACGAAATTAAGACCAATAGAAGCTGACAACTTATATCTGTTGCGCTTGTGATCATAATCAACAGCATGGAACCCTTTTACATTTCCTCTTCTTTCTTTTTGCTGTCTGCGTGTTATTTTTTGTGTCGTTCACATCAAATTACTGCATATTCCTCTCCTCCATTTTGTGAATTCCTATTTTTCTTCCTCTCCCCCTTCATTCTTTCTCTCACACACACACACACACACACACACACACACACACACACACACACACATCCACACACACACACTCCCCTTCTCTCTATCTCTCTCTCTCTATCTCTCTCTCTCCCTCCCTCCCCCTCTATCTCTGTCTCTACCTCTATATGTCATTTCAATCCTCCTCTTCCTCCTCTCCAAAATGTTGTACCCTCTCTGTATATCCCCTTTCACTGGCTACCACCCCTCCCCCCCCCCCGTCTCTGTTCCCTTCCCTCCAATACTGTGCTTCATCTCACCCATTCTTTTTTTATTTCACATTTTAAAGGTAGAATACTTCTTTTGCAGCCTACAATTTGACTTTCCAAGATTGTTGTGTTATGTTGAAGAGTACTAAATGTTAGATCTTATCACCAATCAATTAAGCACAAAGATTGGTCACGATAGGCGCATTTATAGTTATTCAATTGTTCGTTCAGTTCTAATTTTTGCCATTTCGCCTGGTTTGCATTTTAACATCCCCCCCCCCCACTTCTCTGCACCGTGTCTACCACCTCCTCCCCCCCCCCTTCCCCCATTCCCCTCCTCCTTTAGACCTTCACCCTACTCTCCAATATGAATCCTTATCTCACCCCTTCTTCGTTTATTTCTCATTTTGACATGTCGCCTGGTTTGTATTTCCACGCTTCGCCTCGGGTCAAATGGGCGCCATGATCGGTTCTGCATTCAGCCCCAAATTTCAATAATTCGATATTGATGCGTTGCACACGAATCCTGGCATATTTGCCCTAAATCCACAGGGGATATCTCGTTTCATTATCAAGGTCAGCTTTTGAAATCCTTGCAAGGATTATGAACTTGAATATGAATTTAGATACATTGTACATTGGTGTTTTATAGATGTTTTCATAATTTTATTTGATTTTGATATCAAGTTCAGACTAAGGGACTGTAGAGCTTTTGGTATGAGGGGAAATATTTTATTGAATTGGACAGGCATGCGATAATTTAGAAAAATGAATGTAGGACAAGGGCATATTCTGGGAAAAAGGAAGTAGAAAAAGAATAATTGTAAGGGGGTACATAATTAGTCTAGGCATCGGAAATAATAAGGAAATTTTATTTCAATAGCAATAGAAAATACTGATTTTACCTGGTTTTGAAGAGTAGGCTGATATTATAATACCAGTATTTACGTTATGGCGCCGAAAATCATTGAACACTGATGTCCATGTTATTGTTTATTGTTTCCTTTGTTCCACTCTGTTTTTAAATTTAATCAATTCATTTGTATGTTATCTCTTTAATCAGGATTCATTGATCTTGTAATTTTCCGGGCATTCATACACCCACTGAAAATAATCAAAAGCTTTTGTTTAGTTACCCAATAATACCGCCCTTTGTTCAGATAACGTATTCCGCTAGAAAGATGAACTTTTTCGCATTTGTTGTATAAAATGAAAATCTAAACTACGTCTGAAAATAGCTATTTAGCTTTGCTTTCACATGTTTGCATGTAATCTAATTGTAATTGCCTTTTTTCCGTTCACAAGTAATAACAGAAAACCCCCAAACCACACAAAACCACTTCCAGAACATGTTGCTCCTTTGTTTAACACTCCACATGGAAATGGGTGGGGTGAGGGCGAAGGGGGTGGGGGGGGGGGGGGGTAAACTCTCAACCCAAGTCCTTCTCCTGGCACACCGCATATCAAAGCTCTGTCTAATATCCCCATGGACGGGTTGTATTTATCTATTGGATACAGTGTTGAACCGGAGGCAAACATGGTTCAATTTACGTATTTATAAAATAAACGCCGGGTGTGGGGCTGGGTTTCCCGATTGAATTATTTCACGAAAGCTTGTCTGGGTTTTTCCCCCATCCACCGCGGGTTACGAGAAGGCCTAGTTTGTTTTATCAAGAGGAAGCGAGTTAAAGGTACATTTTTCTTTGTATCTGTCTGGCTTTTGAAAATATGTTGATACTAATTAATATGCAAACCAGCATCTTCATTTCTTCACGTTCGGGGAATAGTGAAATCAGTTCAGTTCAGTACAGTTCATATATTTCCACAAATCGATTAAAAACACAAGGTACATGTAACAATCAGAATACATTAAACAAGTGAACAATAATAAAACAATCAATCAAAATGTGGCGGGGAATGACAACGACCAAAATGACCTATAAATAATGGACATTAATGTTCATTACTTTCTATTTTCTTTCTATTTTTACACACTGTTTCTTTGTTTGTAAGGCGCCTTTAGCATCATACCATGGATCTATAAGCGCTACAAACAGCCATCATTATATATATATTTTTGTTATTAGTATTAATTATTAAACCTTGGACATTTGCAACAAATGTCATATTTCTAACTAACCCTTTATAATTATTTTCTCTTACTTTAGATCACTTTGCTCTTAATGTATCACTTAATACCATCATGCTATGTACTGAATTCAAATATAACATTTCTATTAACAATTGGTACTGTTTTAAATTATAAAGTTCACTGCAAGCAGCCACAGCTTTGTAGTAAAAGTTTATTTACACAGTTTGCATTTTCCTTGTGCAGTCCCATTCAAACACGTTTTGGCAACAACAACAATATAATCGAGTCCCATCTATGTGAAGTTTTGAATTTTTGACCATTCAATGCTACAGTTGACAATGTATTGCTAACACAATATTCTACACATTAAACATTTCATCATTCATTTCTAAAAATGTAAGCATAAGAAATAAGTATCTTTATTGTTCGTTTTTTTTGAATTAATATAACCAGCTGTTTTGAAGTACTGAAAAAACCTGAACAAAGAAAACCAATATTGCTCAGTTTTCATTACGAAATCTGACCCCACATCAAAAGCTGGGTCAGGGACTGAAATGCCGAAAATTAAAACCAAAACTCGACTTATTACCTGCGACATAACGTGGCCCAGGAGAGCGTATATATTGAAGTTTGATCCGCAAGCCTTTCTCGGTAAAACCCAGTTTCTACAGCACCTGTGGAATTCCTCAAAAACGAAGGATAAATGAAAAGCGAGACTCGAATTTTTGCTCTCAATTGCCAAGATTATTGCATATTATTTTCCACTGCAGCTGTATGTGAAGATTTCACTTGCACCCAATATGAAAATTGGAAAAAGAGGGCGCCCTAGCTATTAGGTATGGTGCATTCTTATTAGCACTGGATCTATGTTTAAACGATAAGAAAATATCAATCAGAACTGCCGATTGACCATTATTATTATATTATTTCATAATTTGTGTGTCATAAGAGAGGCTATATTAGCTATATATAATTTAAAAAAAAAATAGCTATATATATTTTTCTGGTAAACTATCGTAAGTACATGCAATATAATATTTTGAGCTGAAATATGACACATACCTTTAAACTTCTTAAAGGCTGTTGTACGCATATTTCTTTTTCATTTTTCCTCTTCTCATCAAGATGATTCAAACATGAAATTTTGAATAATTGAAATAATTGAATAAAACTGATGGATTGTTTATTTCTTAATTCAAAACGCCAACGCGCCAATTTAGACCTTAAACTATTCATAATTCAGTACGCTGCTTGACTTTTAAAAGAAAAATTAGTTTACATGTAGCGCATATGAAAATGGTGTCATCATAATTTTCCTGAAGCATGTCCTAACTGCATACGAATTTTTCATTGAAGAATATATATTATTGCTGCAAGGTGGATTCTCAGAATTGGGTCGATATTTTCTCGAGTGAAAAAAGTCGTTTAAATGAGTGCTCCACCCCAGGATAAATCCACTCATATCCCATTGATCGCACTGGTTGCTCGAAACACAATTCTTCCATCAGCAAAATTTAAAATGATTTCTGAACAAAAAATCACCTTCCTAGGTATGTACCTTCCGGCTAAATAAGAAAAAAAAGATGTCACGTGACTAACAACGAACCATTTCAGCCGAATTGGTCGAGGCTCATTCAAAGTTTATCTCCAACCTGTGCAGCAGTTATGAAGATTCGTGAACGCAGAAATACAGGGCGGCAACGCTTGGCGAACGGTTTAACCGTTCGTGTAGCGCTCAATAAACGCACTGGTTGGATTATGCTGTTAAAGAGTATTCCCCCAATGAATATCGTAACTGTTAACAGAGAAAAAAAGAAACGGGGAAACCCAAGAGACCCAAATATATTTTTTTAGCTATTAGTTACGAAGAAAAGAGTATTTTAATAAGGAGACACAAAATAAATAGAGTACAGTAAAGCGGACAAATATGGACTCCGGGATGACAGAACGACCTTTAAATATTCCTTTTGGATCAGGCGGGTCACTTTCAGGACATCTTTAACCCTAATCAGGCCAGGGGGCGGATTCCGCCCCCCTCCCCCTCAACATTTTTTCAAATATCTCCCACATGGGCCAACAAATTTTAGCGACGCATCATGACCTTTTTTCAAGTATCATGCAACTTTTGAGACCAAATTCGCCGCGCCCGCGCGTATCGTTTTTGTGCCACGCCCATTTAAAAAAAAAAATCGTCAACCCCAAAATTGCTCAAAAACGTGATTTTGTTTACAAAGTCAATGCAAATTGTGTTTTCACTAAAATATCATAACAACTTGAATATTTCTACTTTTAATTGCTCAAATTAATTAATTTTTGCAGCATTTTGCCTCATATAATGTCTGCAACAAATATCAGTAAAAAACAACAAAAATAAAAGACAAAAAAACAAAGAAATACATAAGACATTCGTAAAACAATGAAATACATAAGAATTTAATTTCGATAATGAATTTTTTAAAACAAATTTGTAGAGAATGCTAAAGGAATATTTTCAAAAAAAAATATCAGCTCAATTGGAGATTTAATTAGTGATTAAGAGCCCAAAACTTATTTTATGCATGAATTAGCACATTAAATTATTTCAACATTTTTTTTGAAAGGGTAACCATACATTCTGGTAGAGTACGCCGCAAGCATCATACGTGCCAATTTTCGTCGCGATCACGCGTTCTACGGCCGAGA
>BQKZ01001411.1:17282-49602 GCA_036244855.1 Temnopleurus reevesii
CTCATTTGATGTTATGGAATGACAGAAGACGTTGATGTATACACGCCATTTTGAATTGCCAATTTGAGGAGTTTGCCGGCAAATTCAGCCTTGGCAAACAACATTTTTGGATTCAGCACCCTCGAATTAGGTTATAACAGTTCTTAACTCTGCATTAACACAATTTGCCTCTTACACTTTTTCTAGGCACATTTTCCCAAATCTGGACCTGTCTAATGGTCTTTTTCGGACTCAAGCTGGATAGCTTATACCATCTGACCATGTATGCTGTACATTGCTATGTCACTCTTTGCCACTTTTTTTATTTGTTTTTATCTCTATTGTTATTATTCTCTTGTTTACTTCATATTTTGTCATGCAATCTTTCGGATCATTTGTAAATATTGTGATTTGATATTTTGATTTCTAATAAAAACACAAATACAAAAAAGAATTAAAAATAAAACTTTTATAAGAGGTAGGTGGATAATAAAGGAAATTACCATGTGGGAAAGGTCGGATGGACCAAGTTTGATCGAGTCAAGCATTTGGGTAGATTGAATCGAGATTTCAGTAAGACTGAATAAAAACATCTTCCCCGCCCGTAATTGAAAGTAGTGTAACCTTTCAACGGGGGAGATTCCAGTAAAAAAAAAGTTAAAAAAAAAGTAACAAGGAATGTTTATTATCTATCGGGTTGGCGTGTGTGTAAAAACATAAGTATATTATCCCATATTTCGTGAGTGAGTTAACACACGCACAAGAGAAGAAATGTCACTTTTCAAAAGTCAGAAGGGTCTCTTTAGCCCCATGTTAGGTTGATGAATGTTTCGCATAATACAATTAAATGATATTTTGCATTGATAATAATAATAATAATAATAATGATAATAATAATAATATAATAATTAAATTTATAAGGCGCTTTATAAAGGTGTCTCAAAGCGCACAGGTGGTCTGTCTAATCATAATACCGGTAAAAAATCAATACATAGTACATGATTAATATAAAACAAAATACTTCATTATAAACTAACTTGGTGTGCACCTCCAAAAATGTACTACAAAATTAAATTATAACTGTTTGAATAGGTGGGTCTTGAGAAGGGTTTTAAATAATTCAACAGATTCAGCATTTTGGAGGTAAGGTGGAAGATTATTCCACAGAGTAGGGGCAATGGAGGAGAAGGCACGGTCCCCATATCGGGTTTTCGTACGTGGACCGAGAGTGAGTTGTAAGGAGGACGATGAGCGGAGGAGTCTTGAAGAAGTAGAAGAACGGAGGGAAACAAGATCTTGGAGATATTTTGGAGCAAGATTATGTGTAATTCTATATGAAAGAATGAGAATTGATGGGAATTCTAGTCTCATACTCACATAATTTTTTCGTTCATAACAGATTTTGTAGATAGACGGGCATATTCTTAAAATAAATACATTGTTAAACGCCATAATGTTGATTGACATAATTCTTGCCTGATCCCAACATGGATAAACACTGATTGACAGTGTTTTTACGAAGCTGTGAAAAAATTCACAGGCATTCTCGGGTAGCCATTGATGTTGGCTTTGAATCTATTTTTTTTTCACCTTTTCACCTTCAATGTATAGATTCTTATTGGTCGGGAGGTGAAGCGAGCTGATGTATTCACAAATTGCTTTACACGCCTCAATATAACACTTTTATTGCAGCTCACAAAGTAGTTAAATTTGTGTATATATTTATAGATCTCTCCCAAACCTGATCTATCATGTCTATCAGTTTAAATTTGATGCCCTGCTTCCTTGGACAAAGATATTATAACTATTTGCCTTGGATGCAAACTTTTCACCTGGGGAAAAGTACGGTAATATGTTCAGTAACATTTTCTTACGATTGCGGATTGCAATCTCGAATGCATAGTTAGAAAATGTAAACCCACATTTTCAAAGTCAGCCCTACAAACTGACAAAGATTCAGGAGTGGAGCCTAAACGCATTATGTGACATTATGAGAGAGAATGCTCTTTGGTGACCATTTTCATGAGTCGTCTGAGCCGCAGATTAAAAAAAAGACAGTATAGAATAGGCTGTAAAAGAAGATTCTATCAAAAAATATTTCTTTAACAGGAGCAGAACAATTTCATGATGAGAACAAAAAAGTTTAAGGAAAATCGGACCACTAATAAGAAAGTTATGAATGTTTAAATATTTAGACAAGTTGGCAATTGATGACGTGGTAGGTGCACATGCATCTGACCATTCATCATATTCATATCACTGTTATAAAATGTTACTTTTTCCCCATAAATATGATTTCCTCAAAACTTTACCAAAGATAATCTTATGATAGATATATAGATCCACTATTTGCATGTTTACATTCATACAAACGTTGTATCTTTCTGTAAAAATGATGAATTTTGCACCACAAATATAAAGAAAATTTTAGTTAGTGCACCCATGATGTCATCAATTGGCAACACGCCCAAAACTTTCCACTGATTTGCTCATGTTTTCACATCTTTAAAAATTCATAACTTTTTTTTTTATTACTTGTCCGATTTTCATCAGACTTTTTTGGTTCTCATCACAAACTTTTCCTCCTCCTGTTAAAAAATTATCATTTTTGGGTCGAGACTCTCAAAGCTAGACAAAATTAGCCAGGAAAATCAATTTCACCAATTGTTTTTATCAGTATTAATATCATTACCATTTTAGATTTGTAGCACTTTAGATTTGACAAATTTCGATGAGAGAAAAATTCAGTTCTTGTTTTAGAAAGCCACAAAACATGTCCAAACATGGGATTTCTTCGACACTGCAATATGGCGGATATTCTTGTGAATTTAAAATTGTGGCTTATAGACACAGAACATCACGAAAATCACGAAAATCAGTGTTTATCCATGTTGGGATAAGGCAAAAATTATTCAATTAAAAACACTTTACTT
Source organism: Temnopleurus reevesii (assembly GCA_036244855.1). Taxonomy (NCBI): domain Eukaryota; kingdom Metazoa; phylum Echinodermata; class Echinoidea; order Temnopleuroida; family Temnopleuridae; genus Temnopleurus; species Temnopleurus reevesii. The sequence goes on from BQKZ01001411.1 coordinate 20,195, forward strand.
TGACCTAGGAGTTGTTTCATCAAGATAAGAAAGATCTCTTAAGCTTCTCCGTATTGACGATATAAATAAACTTCAAAAGTGCTCTTTATTATTGAAATGTGTAAATTCTCTACTGCCATCCCAATTCTGTAATAAATTTCATCGTGTTTCTGACGTTCATAAATAGAATACAAGATCAGGCGACGATATATTTATTCCCAAACACCGTAAACGCATTTTCCAAAATAGTATCTGTTTTACTGGTCCAAAAGTTTGGAATGAACTACCNCATAACAGATTTTGTAGATAGACGGGCATATTCTTAAAATAAATACATTGTTAAACGCCATAATGTTGATTGACATAATTCTTGCCTGATCCCAACGTGGATAAACACTGATTGACAGTGCTTTACCAAGAAGCTGTGAAAAAAACTCACAGGCATTTTCGGGTAGCCATTAATGTTGGCTTTAAATCTATTTTTTCACCTTTTCACCTTAAATGTATAGATTCGTAATGGTCGGGAGGTGAAACGAGCTGATGTATTCACAAATTGCTTTACGTGCCTAAATATAACACTTTTACTACAGCTCATAAAGTAGTTGGATTTTTGTAGATTTATAGATCTCTCCGAAACTGATCTATCATGTCTATCGGTTTAAATTTGGTGCCCTGCTTACCTTGGATGCAGACTTTTCACTGGGGAAAAGTAATATGCCCCATAACAGTGTCCTACGATGGCGGACTGCAATCTCGAATGCATAGTTAGAGAATGTAAACCCAATTTTTTAAAGTCAGCCCAACAAAAATTCAGAAGTGGAGCCTACGCATTGTGTGACATTATGAGAGAGAATGCTCTTTGGTGACAAATTTCAAGAGTGCCGCCTAAGCCGCAGATTAAAAAAAACAGTATATATTAGGTTTTAAAGAAAGAGTCTACCCCAAAATAATATCTCTTTAACAGGAGCAGAAACATTTTGCGATGAGAACAAAAAATTTTATGGAAAATCGGACCACTAAATGAGGAAGTTATGAATGTTTAAATATTTAGACAAGTTGGCAATTGATGACGTGGTATAGTAGGTGCATATCTGACCATTTATCATATTCATATCACTGTTATAAAATGTTACTTTTTCCCCAAAATATTATTTCCTCAAAACTCTGAAGAATATCTTCATGATATGTAAAATCCATATTTGCATGTTTACATTCAAACAAAATTTGTACCTTTCTGCATGTAGAAACGATAGATTTTGCACCACAAGTATAAAGGAAATTTGGGTTTGATGTCATCAAATCGGCAACATGTCAAAAAATTCATTGATTTGCTCATCTTTTCACATCTTTAAAAATTCATTTTTTTAAAATTACTTTTCCGGTTTTCATCAAACTTTTTTGGTTCTCATCACAAATTTTTCTCCTGTTAAAAAGAAAATCATCATTTTTGGGTAGACTCTCCTTTTAAGTTTTTTAAAACTAGACAAACTTAGTCAGGAAAATCAATTTCACCAATTATTTTTATCAGTATCAATATCATTACCAGTTTAGATTTTTAGCACTTTAGATTTGACAGATTTCGATGACAGAAAAATTCAGTTCTTGTTTTAGAAAGCCACAAAACATGGCCAAAATGGGGTTTCTTCGACACTGCAATATGGCGGCTAGTCTTGTTAATTCAAGATTGTGGCTTATAGACACGTAAGACATGTTAAAAGATTTTGATAATTCAGCACCAGAACATCATTAAAATTCTACTTTTATTGAAAAACATACTGGAATGGTATGACATAGGAGGTGTTTCACCAAGATAAGAAAGACTTTAAGAACGACTTTAAGATCGATTGGTACCCCTTCTTGTGCATAATAATTTACAATGGTACGCGCATGCATGCGTAACTTTAAGAACGACTTGGTGAAACACCGCTCTAGAATGTATTTTTTTTCTATGGCGTTATTTTAATTCAAAATGGCAACCACGGAGATCTGGTCAAAATTGTTACTGACAAAGGTTTTTGGATGCAGAAGGCCAAAATTGGCTATAATGATCAGGATCCCGTAACATAAAGAATTCCAATGAATTGTAAGTTAATGGCAAATCCTGTACTAGATTTTTCAATAGATCACAAAATTGATTTTAGTTCTTTTATGTTACGGGTCCTTGATAACTTCCAAAGAGACAAAACATTACTGAAAATTGCTTTCGTATAGCGGCAATCAAAAACTTTACGGATTGAGCCCCAAAACACCAAGCTCCAGGCGCGCACCCAGGATTTTCATACCCGGGGGAGCTGAGCCCAAATTTGGCGCCCCCGCCTTTCCCGGCTGAGCTGACAAGCAAAAGAAAAAGAAGAAGAAAAAAAAAGAAAAGGTCATCAACTCAAATTTGGCACCCTCTTGGCGCCCCCCGGGGGACTAAGCAAAATTGTTGGCGCCCCTTTATAAGCGTATTCGGTCACCAAAGTTTGGCGCCCCCCTAGCTCTNNNGGTGCGCGCCTGAGCTTGATAGGTTATGTAGTTCGATCCATTTTTTATAAGAATTATATAAAAAGGGCTTTTTTCTGTGAGGGCCATTTTGACATTCAAAGTGAACTGCTGAAGGCTGAAGACGTGTAGTCAGGCTGTTTTTAACGATGTATTTTTTAATTCAACACCTCATAATCGACAAAAGTAAGCTAATAGAAAAACCTTGTTTTTTACAATAAAATGAATCGTTATCAAAGATTTCGACGCAGTCGACTGTACTTTAGTTGATTGTATAACGGAGCAAAGTGAACTGATATCTTTTTATTTTGGATGAAAGAGAACCGTTGAAGCGCTGTTCTGTGAAAAAGAGTATAAATAAGCTATTATTTGCTTTCATAAGATTTAGTTCTATATAATAACAGATGAGTTAAAAAAGTACGTCTCTCTCTTTTTTTGTGTGTATTTGTATGTAGTCCTTGACATTGCATTTCGCAACCCACTCAAAATCATCCAGCGTGGGTATATACTAGTCTGCCAGAACAGACCCTTGGGTTTTGTTCTGCGCACACACAGAGAGTGATACAGGGTATATGCATTGTGTGTCTGCATGCTCTCCCCAAGACTGAGACTGAGGCTAGAGCAATGAGGTATATGTGTGATGTAGGGGGTGTTGCTCAAAATCAACTGCAAATCAACTGCAACTTTGACAATGGTAACGCACATTTTCATTCGCGCACGGTATGCGCATTTAACAAGACGCGCTTGAAACAATGATTTTGATTGGCGCGTTCCGATCAATTGCAACTTGCGATCAATTGCAACTTTTGAGCAACACACCCTTAGTCACACAATATGCATGATCTGCGCATGCACACACCGAAAGTCTAGGGCATGAGCTTGCAAACTAGGTAGGTCTTATATACTGCGTCAGTGATGCTAATCTAAGGCATTGTAAAGTATGACCCCGTTCAAACCTAGTTTTCAGAGTGGCTTCCACTTTTTTTTGAAAGCCGGTCCGGAAGGCCAGTTGTGTCCCCGTTCAGATTACAGACTGTTGAACTGGATTACAAGTCTACATCAAGTCTCCTTCAATCAAAGTGCCTCTGTTGTCATGACGACTGACCATGCAAAAGCTGGGTTCAAATACTTCCCGCGCAATCTTTCCGCGTCTATATTGATTGTTATTTTCCCGTGTAGTGTCTCTGCATACCTTACCGACCACACTTCTACTTTTACCATCGCATGTTCAACATCTTAGGGGGTGTTGCTCAAAATCAACTGCAAATCAACTACAACTTTGCAAATTGTAACGCGCATTTTCATTCGCGCGCGATATGCGCATTTAAGAAGACGCGTATGAAACAATGATTTTGATTGGCGCATTCCGATCAACTGCAACTTGCGATCAATTGCAAATTTTGAGCAACACCCCCATAGTTAGTATGAACTGTACAACTCATGCCGTTTTACGAGCGTTTTTTGGAGCGTTCAAACTACCGGTTGAACTGGCTCTTTGTCACGAAAATCTACCTCGCGAAGTTTGGAAGTCCAGGGCCCCGTAACATAAAGTTTTGCGATTAATCGCTATTTGATTTTGCGCTCAATTGCAAACTTTAGTACATAATTTGCCATAGACTTGCGATTGATATCAATCGCTATCAGATTAGCAATTAATCGCTAACCTTTATGTTACGGAGCCCATCAGGTCCCATTTCAAACCTGCCAGTAAACTAGTTTCTTTTAAACTGATTTCCGTTGAAGTGGTATAACACCGTATATCTAAACGGGGTCCAGGGCGTTTTTACCTTGGGTATAAGGGAGGAATTTGCTAGATATACATGTATTTACGTATGCACAATACGATATGGGTTTGTTAGTTTGTTTTCAATATGTTGAAATCTCGTCAAGGTAAAACGGTGGCGTACCACATTGGGACGTTTAAGCCGACGCTTGCTCAACGTATAAAGTGTTGCCTTAAACTCGTCGCCTTTGCTTTTAACTGTGGATCATGGAGCATATCCCTCGGCTCCTATATTGCGTATTCATAGTAGACATTATGCATAACGCATAAAGTAACATATCTATATATCTAACGCGTCAATAACTTATACAAAACGAGCTTGAAGAAAGTTTAGCGCATCCTCTGCGTTTACAACCTTTCACCAAGGAGAAAATCCCAACTCCCTGCTTTCACGCTCTGGCGAGTTTATATGCCCCTACGTATGGCGAATGTGGCAAATACACACTGTGAATACGTCGACGAATATCGAATCGATTATATGTAATACGATATAAACTATTTCCGCAAAATAAAGTCGGTCATGAACAATAGAGCTGTACGCCATGTATTGAACTTTGCGGACACAACAATAACAAACTGGTACCGAGATGAATGTTATTACAAAGGAGCATTGAATTGGCGTTCGACTTAATTTTTCAGACATAGATTATCATGTTATAATTGTGGAAGTTTTGCATACGCAATCGACGCTATGAAACACGCTGACAAGCGTTTTTGTACATCGATATAAAATTATTCTGTCAGTGTCTGTGCATGCACCAAGTTCTCCATGCATTATGTCGACATTAGCTTAATTTTCGTCAACAAACGTTCACAAACTTTATCCCTTCGTTCAAATCCCTCGCGATAATTGTCAGTGTTTCGAGAAGTCTATTAATGTTGCGCTTTGAATCCACTGACGAGCTGACAAGCAAGCAAGCAAAAAAAAAAAAAAAAAAAAAAAATAGGCCATCACCTCCCGGCCGCATAATGGTATCAACATGGACAGAGGTGACGTCAACGTCAGGGCGGGGGAGGCGACGCTGGTCTCCCCGCCCCCGCATAGGCGTGGTATATGAAAACCAGTCTCGTATGATGGAATCATTAGTTTTGGTGCTGATTTGCGATAAATACAGAAAGCAACTTTTATTTTCACTTCATGTTTTTTCAGGCTACGACATGTGATCCTCTGCATGCGTGCACCGTGAGGGTTGCGCTTTCAGGGTGCCACCCCCGGGTCAGAGCTATGGGCGCCAAATTTTGAGATAAAAGGGCGCCAAAATTGCTGAAAGATGCACCAAAGATGGCCCTTTTTTTGGGGGGGGGGTATACATCGGTATACATCAAATTATACAAACATTCATAACTATCCAATTACGAATTTAAACGAGTAAGCCTATAGTTAGCGTATCTCAGGAATTCACAGTTTGTTGACGTTGTCGCATCTCGACGTTCTAAAAAGCGTAAACGGTATGTCCGACATATAATTATGCAATTTTCGTCTTCATGTGCCGAATTCGTCGAATACGTTATGGATATACGTCCTCAATGTTTGTATTCGTTTTTTTAGAACGGCGATGGAAAGCCATGATTCGTCAGAATACGTTTCGTATAACGTGTCACAATTAACGTTCTTAAAAAATCTTATGCATATTCGTTTGAATCGTGATGAATTTGTTATCGAAATTCAGTTGGATAAATTTGCATACATCAGGCATACTTTAACTAAAACGTCACAGTAATTGGACTCACATTTAATCGTGCGAGTAACGTTTGTAAACGCTTGTCTACAAACGCCTAACGTACATACCTTTAACTTATACGGGGCGCACGACCCATCGGCCTACGCGTTGGCAAAATAAAAACTGCTCTGTCTTCCGAAAACCATGTCATAGGCCTACATGACAAAGCTTTCGAAAGCAAAGTGCGTGTCATTATGGTCATCGTTTATGAAAGACCTATTCAACGGTCGTCAACGTACTTGCCAAATTCTCATGTTTGGCATATGGTGGCTTAAAACGTCCTGGTCTGATGATCACGTGTATACGCAAATCATTTTGGAAAGGGGTCTCCATACGCAGACTAAGGGTGACCCGGTTTTAAATTACATCGCGCCAGAATCCCGATAGGCTATTGTAAACAGGTCTCCCCAACTAGACTATTGAAATTGGCCTGGAAAAGTGCGTGATGTCTTCCCCCATCTATCCTTCATCACATCCGTCCATCCACCTTTCTCTTACGTGTCAGTAGCCTCCTCCGCGGCCGTCTCCCGCCCTGAAAATGATTCTCCACGGGTGATCAAACATTCAAATTTCTGGATTTTTTTCACAACCAGCCGTTTCACCTATCTGTAAATATGCAAACCCGTAACAAATGGTCATTACGGAGTATTCCCTGGTGGCCCTGTTGACCATAATATCTTTATACAAATCCAAATCGGTGATATTTCCATTGTCATTGGACTGAGGCTAATTCGCAGGATTTTGTTTGTCACTGCCCTCGATCACCCCGTTGTCATTAAAAAAAGGTCTTGCGACCGCTTCCTCACTGAACACCAGTCGATGTAGCGCGGTGGAACAAGCAAAAATCAAGGAGAAGGAGCGCAATGAGATAGAGGTTCCAACGTAGGTTTTCGTCTGATATCATCAGTGGTAAGTCGTAAATTATTCGCATTCGTAAAATCTTCTTCCTACAAAATTATTTTTCATGAATATATTATCACAGATATTACCTTTAATCAGTATCATCCTTGAACTTGATTAATGACAACACGTATACACGCTCACATCACATGGCCAACACGTGATATTACGTCATCAGAGGTCATGACCTGATGATCCACAATCCTTTGCGATATCTGAAAATGATACGAATTATTTTAATCAATTCAAACAACAGTAGAGAGTAGATCAGAAGCAATACATACCGAAAACCGAGCCTGATTTTGGCAGAGATTCGTGATGATATTCCCGCAGGCAATATAAAGAATGGAAAGAAGATGAGATGAGGAAGGGGAAGAGGAGGAAGATGAGGAGGAGGAGGAGGAGGACAGACAGGGGCGTATCCAGGAGTTTTCCCCCATGGGGGGGGGGGGGGGGGCATTATGTAGAATATAATCGTGCAAATATTCCATTAAACATTTGACCAAAATAGGCGATCAGATTATACCGCTTTATCAATCATAATGTTTTTGTGCTCCAAAACAAATACATCTTCAAAAATAGGGGATACTTGTTTCTACTTTATCGTCATATAACAAGAACTTTAATCGATGGGGATCTGTCTTGCTAGAAAATTAACATAATGCTACATAAGCTGCCGTATTTTGGGCGGATTCTAAAATGTTAATTCTTGTAAAACAAAGTCGTTTTCAAAATAAGCTTCCAAAATAAAAAAATTCACGCGATATTTTTTTCCTTGAGCCTGTCGAGGAAAAATGACGGAAGATTTTTCAGTGAATAAGTCTGATGTCTGCATGAACAAAGTATCTTTATTTGAATTTCTACTTCCGCCTGTCTGAAATCATGAAAATATTTCATCCACAACGGAATACGCTTTGAAATCAGTGTTCTCGTTTTTGTACTATAAAAAGTGAACTTCACCCAGGCATTGATGTTCTCTCAGTGGATGGAGAAAAATACAATGATCGAACTGTGAAAATTTGAGCAAATTCGGACAATCCATTCAAAGTTATGATTTTTCAAAGTTTTTATTTCCACCCCTAAATTGGCAACATACACAAACAAAATGGCAGCCAACATGGAGAACTCACCATTCACTTTGTACACAGACTTTCACATTTTGATCCTTTTACAGAAAAGAAGATAAGGAATCAACAAGATTCTTCCCAAAATGCATGAAGAATCATTATGTCCATATCATATTTGGAGAGAGAAGTAAAACTATGTCTACTTTTCTAGAAAAAGAAGAAAATGCGGAATTGTGCATGTGTACAAAGTGAATGGAGAGTTCTCCATGTAGGTAGTCGTTTTTTGCAGGTAGGTTAATTACCGATTTAAAGGGGTAGAAATAAAAACTTTGAAAATTCATAACTTTTGAACGGATTGTTGGATTTTGCTCACATTTTTACAGTTTGATCATTGTATTTTTCCCTACCCACTGAGTTGAATATAAATTCATGGAGAACAACTGATGATAAAGGTGACCAGGCTGGGCCTGTAACACATGAAAGCGATCAAATCAATTTTACAATCAATTGCAAACGACATGATTTGCCAGAGATATTTATACAGGGACGGACCAGAGAACAATCAGCAATATATTATTGTTCATACTGACAAATAACTTTTGTGAATAACTGCAAAACAATTTTTGGGGTCGACAATCGCCCCCAGAACTTACTTTTATTGTCAGAGATTGTGCATTTTTTAAACTAACATAATGGTATAGGCCCATATTGAAACTACGGGCTATTACCGGGGCAGGTCATACACCCAACACCCCTGTCCTCCCGCTCACGCCTTTTACCTTATCGCACACGCATTTTACCCTATCGACAGTCATCTTATCCGAGAGTCTTTTCACGTCTATGAGTTAAACTGTATGTGTATGGCTCGAAAAAACTATCACAAGACTTCTTCACAACTTTAAAAACTAGGGCCTATGTTACCAATTTTGAAATCGTCTCAGAGTATGAAATATCTTCAATATTCATGTTTTGTACCATTTCATGTATTGTTTGTAACGTTTCAATTATTCGCGATTTGCGCTTCTTTTCACGAGCCAATAAAGTATCTTATATTTTATATCATAAACATTATACCTTATACCCTATATTTCGTATTACATCTTATAGATCTTACATCTAGAATGTGCGAGGTGTGTCCTGTGTACATTATATATATTTATTTTTTTTATAGATTTTTTTTTCATTGGTTCAATATAAATCTAGCTTTAATTGAAGAGATATTTTCAAGCTATGTTATGTACTTCACAGATTTCAAGCAAATTATCCACAACAAAAAGTTTTGAAGTAAGAGAAGAAGCAATTTACTCCCCCCCCCCCAAAAAAAAAAATAAATAAATAAATAAATAAAAAAATTAAAAAAATTAAAAAAAATCAATAAATCAATAAATGAATAAATAAAGATTTCCACTGTACACTGTAGTCTTATTTTGTACTTCTGACACCGTACGAACCAATTATTATCAAAATAAATGTTCTCTGCTTTTGGTTTAATTCCATTCATTGTTAAAGAGAGAAAAATACAATATATGAAAAATGTAGATCGAAAAAAAAGTGCCAGGATTATCCCATGAAAGCTCGAAGGCTCATTCAAAATGGCGATCTACTCAAAATAAATCTTGAAAATATACAACGAAATGGATATGGATTTAAACAACAAATATTATATCGAAAAAAAATATTCACCCCAAAGGGAAGCAGCAGTATTTGAACATTACTCAATTTTACCTTTAGACCTATTACAAGTTAAAAAGAAAAAAATGGGGCTGTTTTAGTTGTTTCCAAGATTTATCAATTAAAGATGCTTTTACCAACTCGATCGAGATGTTTGTTAAAGTTGGAAGATATTCAGAGTTTACAGAGTTCATAATGTCAAATCATAACTTCAATTATTAGTTGTTTACATAGCAAGTCGTCTTTGTAAACATGTACCCCAAACAATTCCAACTTCATATGAGTGTATATACATCTTAATAATTTGCTATCATTCAAGAGCATTAGTGAAGAGAAAACAATAAGTATATGAAAAATTAATTATAAAATGGGAGGGAACAACACATAGCTGGCATAATAGTTTTAGGCAATATCTGACAGTTTTCTCTAATAAAACATCTCACACATAAGAACTTAGCCTTTGTTAGGTATTTATGCAGATAAGAGTTTATTCAATATGATTAGTGAATTGCAATTAATCTTTATTTAATTCGATAACATAATTATATTTACTCCGATGATCGTTCAATTCTTGCAAATGTTTTTTTTTTTTGTCTTTGTTTGTTTTTATATAAAATGTAGCTTATCATTATTGTTATTGTTGTTACTATCAATTGCATTATCGCTTAAGATGATTATTTGAAGTGGAGATTGACTATGTCATAAAATGACTGCTTAAAAGGGGATGGCGTGATTATGTTTCAGAACATTTCAGTGCGTTTCATTTCTGATTTTCTTTCCCCCAAAAAATATCTTTTGAATGGGATAAAGCAAATTTTATTTAGACATGTAAGTCATGTCTATCAAATGTGAAATATAAAATAAAAAAATGTGTGATGAATACAAAATGAGCTAATATCAGTTTTTCTATCTTCAAAATAAGACTTTTTAAGCTTGATTAAAATATTATTCAAATTATCCCTTATAAGTATGATAGAGATTGTAATCATTTTATCTGAATCAATGGAATTGGAAGAAAAATCTCCAAATCGGATAAAAAAAAATCACTTAAAATTCAATTAAGTAAAATTATGTCATTGTAAAGACTAATTTTTAGTTATGACTTTTTTGTATTTCTCACTTCCCTTTATTTCGTAATAATTAGTCGTTTGATTCTTCTAATTTTATTTTTGTTATTTTCTAATTGGAACACAATCGAGAGCTGCCCTAGAAAGCTTGAACTGTATTAGAAAGCGAAGGAAAACCATTCCAAAGTCCACGCTAAATCATGTTCAGATTTTGCTTTGTTTAAGTTAATTTTTGTATCCCCATGAGCTGCACCATGCAGACTGGGCAAACACCAGCGCCATGGCTAACGCGCATGCGTGATGAACTATGTGCGTATCTGATGTTGAATAACAGAAATTTTACAAACCGGATAGCAAATACAAACTGCGGAGACGACGAATGCTACTACATACGTGAAAGTTGGCCTCTAAATAGTTGTAAAAGGGAATCACATCAATTGAGTATATATTTTATATGATTTAGAACACGCGATAACAAGACGAGTGCAGGTTTTTGCACCAGGCAGATGTCGCAAATGAGGTTGCTCGCTAAATGCTGTTTTTAAACGCTACCGTATAATGAAAACTTTCAGTGAATTCCTTTATTACACCATTGTACACAAGCACTTCAAGGTGCATAAACCTCGCTTATTTTTACAATCAGGAACAGAAATTTGGGATAAGACACTGAACATCCCTCACAATTTAATATAAGAAAAAAAGTCCCCAAGACGTTAAAAGAGTACAAACGGCGCAAAATATACATTTTATTCCGGTTGGAGCTATTGAAAATCGATCCATTACGAGTGAGAATTATATCATTGAATCAAAATCCTTTTTGATGGATTTTACAAGGGTTCCACAGCTCCCCAGAGTTATTTTTTCTATCCCCTCGTTCATGAAATAGTTGTCAATGCATTTATAATCATAATATATGGCCAAGATATTGCGCCGTGTATTCAGTTACGAAATAAGCGAAAATGAGGAGAAAACCAGCGCTGCGTTCTGTCAAATTTTGTCTCGTGATATTTCATGTTTTGGGGGAAATATCGAGATTTTTCCAATTTGTACATCGAGGACCAAGGTAAATAGATATTTATATAATTTTTTTCCGATGAATACATCCTTCAAGCATGTCGCATTGACGATTGTCAATGGAATTACAAAGGAGTTTTTATATTTATTTAATCTCGATTTTGTAAGCAAACTGAGCAATGTATGCGCATGAGCACAAATTACGAAACTGACAAATTGCCAAATTGATTTGTAGACGGTACATGGATATTCATCTCACTTCCTAACAGTCTGATACCAAGTCAATAATCCCGTTTAAAAAAAACTTTGAATTGGGGACCCATTTGGCTCAAATTTTTCGTTAAAACAAAAACAAAAGGTCCCTGGTAAACTATACAAATGCATATGTTTTTCCTAGAAGCGTCTCCAGTAGCACTGGTAAAAAGACACCCACACGTTCGGGGCCATTACGAGTGGAAGACCTGCTAACGGCGCATCGATTTCTCTCCGTTGTGACAAAAATGTGCAAATATTGGATAAAATGATTTGGAACACGATATAATTGGATATATTTATATATTTAGCGAAGAAATTATGACTTGTATCCTTTGTTAATTGTACTCTGATGAATTATGCTCCTGAATCCACTGCAAATAAAAGAAGAGTAGGGCCGCTGTTAAACGTTGGTCGACGGATGTTTCGAAACTTTTCAGCGAACATTCATGTGCTTTTGATGGGGAAGCTTCGGGGATTCGACATTACACAAGGTATCTATTTTGTACTACTATCATCGTTTTAGGAAAGAATACTAATGTTCCATCTCTCTCCTTTATGTTTTAGTTTCAACACTAGAATATCCGAATTGATTCATGTTCTCCGTTTTATTCCTTCTTCTTTCAAAATGTTATACTACTTTCTTGTTATTTATTTTTATTCATTCATGAAAAACATGGCTGTCCCATTTTAAGCCAATTGATATTACAGGAGGTAGCTCTCCTTGACAAAAAAAAAACGCATCTGTATTATATGAAATACAATAGCGGTGAAAAATATCAGCAAATATAAATGTTATTACTCTAAATAATGTTTATTAATTTTCTTTTACAATTCTAACCGTATGAATGAAATATTGCCAGAATAAAAAGGGGAAAGATACGAATACTAGACACATAGCTTAAATGATTTTATTTTTAGAGACACCACATTTTTGGGCTTTTTTCAAATATATATTGGTTTTGGATCCTGAAAGAAAATTTCCTTCCCTAAAATAACATTTAATTGCAAAAAAAAATTTTATACCCTCATGATGAATATCAATTTAACATTTCCACGAATTGTAGTTGATTTAAAAAATAGAAATGTAACTTTTAAAATCATGCTCAAATGTTATAATAAGATATGACATGAAATATAAAAATTACAAAAGCACCTCTTGAGGATCTTTTTCTTGTTTAAAATTAGTTCTTGCTTCAAACGTTCATCAGCTTTCTATAATGAATTTTCATAGATACTTTAATCACAAACATTATGGCAGCAATTTCGTGTAAATTTTTTTTTTTAATATAAATTTAACTTATAAAACATGCTCGAATGTTATAATAAGATATGACTTGAAGTATGAAAAATTATAAAAGCACTTCTTGAGGACTTTTTTCTAGTTTAAAATTGGTTCTTGCTACAAATGTTCATCAACATTGTATAATGAATTTTCAAAAATACTTAAATCACAAATATTATGGCAGCCATTTCGTGGAAATATATCTCACGAGTCAAATCAATGATATTGAATATTTAAAGAAAATAGATCTTATAGGTTTTCCCAGCCAATTTCATCAGAGATGTATTTAATCAACGGATGAATGTTCAAATTTGACAGATATGTGTGAACTCGCTTGTAACATGGTTCGTTTTTCCTTTATGTATCATTCACTTATGTTACATTATTCCTTTAATCTGTATAATTTAGAGAGATATTTATTCTTTATTGAGAGATGTTTATTCAAATTAGAAACCTAAAGCGGTCATTCCAATCTCACGCCAATCAAAAGGTCGTTTAATTCCTCGTTGAATTTGAAGAAAAAAAATTACGCTGGTTTTTGTTTGATCTTACCAATTGCATCAAATTAAATCAAATAGATTTAGATTTTGATCTAATGGGTAATTCAAATCCATTCCAAATTAAGCGATTTTACGCTGGGTCGAATGAAATTTGGATGAAAATGGATGGGCAAACTTATAGCTAAAGAAAATTATTTTTTCTCTAAATTTTAAAGTTCACAATATTGATATAAACAAAATAATTATTCGATTATCAATATATCTTTCTTCACTGTGATAACATTCATGTGACATTTATGGTTGATTAATGCTTGACATTTTAAATTAAAAAAAAAAACTAGAGGAAAATACTCAAGTTGTTTGTCAACTCATAGATATTAGCTCACATTCTAAAGATGTATTTTGTTAATCAAAAAAAATGTCAGTATAAGATCGATTAAGGTACACATACATATTTTCATTAAACACTTTGTTAAAGATAATGTTTTAAACATATTTTTTTTTTCAACTTAATTAATGTTTTATATAGTTCCTGAATAATATAAATATTCTTTATCGAAATTTTCAAACTGCACAATCGTCTATATTGAAGAAGTTTTACAAATTTAGTACCAAAAAATACACACGCGAGAAACATGTAGATGTATCACACATATAATTGTTTATGTTCACAATGTAAATATGAAAAGGAAATGTAGAAATCAAATTTAAAACAGAATGTAATATTGTTTTGTATTATAGTTTATTAAGCATAAAGGAAAATGGTTTAAAGACCATATAGTTCATCAAACAAGATAAATATGTATCACATATAATTGTTTATGTTCACAATGTAAACATGAAAAGGAAATGTAGACATCAAATTTAAGACAGAATGTAATATTGTTTTGTATTATAGTTTATTAAGCATATAGGAACAATGGTTTAAAGACCATATAGTTCATCAAACAAGATAAATATGTATCACATATAATTGTTTATGTTCAAAATGTAAGCATAAAAAGGAAATATAGACACCAGATTTAAAACACATTGTATTATTGTTTTGTATTATAGTTTATTAAACATAAAGGAACGTGGTATAAAGACCATATAGTTCATCAAACTAGAAAAATATGTATCACATATAATTGTTTATGTTCACAATGTAAGCATAAAAAGGAAATATAGACATCAAATTTAAAACAGAATGTAATATTGTTTTGTATTATAGTTTATTAAGCATAAGGGAAAATGGTTTAAAGACCATATAGTTCATCAAACAAGATAAATATGTATCACATATAATTGTTTATGTTCACAATGTAAGCATAAAAAGGAAATATAGACACCACATTTAAAACAGATTGTAATATTGTTTTGTATTATAGTTTATAAATAATATTAAACATAAAGGAAAATGGTTTAAAGACCATATAGTTCATCAAACAAGATACATATGTATCATATATAATTATTTATGTTCACAATGTAAGCATAAAAAGGAAATATAGACATATATAAAACAGATTGTAATATTGAATTGTATTATAGTTTAAATTGAACCATAGAGGTGGTAGGTCTATGATTAAACATAAAGGAACATGGTATAAAGACCGTATAGTACCGCAAGCAAGATAAATATACACATACAGTATACAGTAGAATAATATTCGTCCAGAGCAGAGCGTTATTAGTTCAAAACCAGGGCCCTGTAACATAAAGGTTTGCGATCAATCGCTATTTGATTTTGCGATCAATTGCAAACTTTAGTACATGATTTGCCATAGACTTGCGATTGATATCAATCGCTATCAGATTAGCAATTAATCGCAAACCTTTATGTTACGGGGCCCAGGACATGAATACAACATACATAATACCTTTCGAGAAATACAAGGATAGAAACCATATTATTTTCAAATTAAATATTGTATTCAAGTTTCCATATCTGTACCTGATTAAGTGGACAAAAACATCATTTAGATTTAGAATGATTACTGGTGTCATTCAAGTGTATTACATTTCTAATATAAAAAAGAGGATATATATTCGATGCAAATAATAGTCTAGCTATTATGAATCGTTAATATAAATCCGAAATGTATCATTGACTATTGGTTTAAGAATATTGATTTATCATCCCTTAAATATCTATTTCAAAAGGATACATTACATAAGAATAATAATGATTTTGATAACAGCTTGTTGAAATATTAAAAGTGAATTTGCTGTTATATATATTTCCTGTCTTTTTTTTCAAAGTTTGGTTTCTGAGATTAGCTTAATGTGATAAAGTAAATTCATTTGCGCCAAATTTCTCGAAGAACTTTTTAGAAGTGGGGTTGATTGCTGGATTGTTGATTTCTCACTGACCCTAAAATAGGATTCGATGTTTTAACACTAATTTGTCAAATGCTACTGCATGAACATAGGCCTAACGATACGGACTGCGCACAAAAACATAACTAGACGATTTAAAAAGTACGCTAGAAATAGAAATCTGTGCAATAGGTGAAGTAGAGATTGAGTATGGAAGAGGGTGTGAGAAAACAAGTTTTCAGCCATTTAGTAGTACCTATATGTTGCAAAAGGTTTGTACAAAAGAAGTTGCATATAGCTTTTTTCATTGTAATCAAATCATTGCTCAATTTCTTTTCGACTTGTTGTATAATTTGCTTATAATTTATAATAAATATATAGAATTGTATTCTTCTCTACATAAACAAAATATCGACTTCACGTGTCAATGAAGTTAAAATAAATAAATTTCGATTTCTACGTCAATTTGTTTTTATATAGGGCTTTATTTTATTTATTTTCATTTTCTGCCTTAGAATTTTGATACCGAATATAACTGTTATCTACATATTTCTTAATGTACTGCAATATATCATTGTTTTTAATCCAACCATATAGATTTAAATTGATGAATAAATTGATGAACTATATTCATACCTACAACTCTAAATTACACTGATTTTAATTGAAGTCTATTATTCATATTTTGCTCGCTTTCCATTCCTCCTCATTCACCGTTGCTGAAAAAATAGGTCTTTTATATCTTACTTTAAATCAAAGTATAGAAGAAGTTCATAAGTTAGATATAAAATCATCATTGGAAAGATTGTGTGTAGATAGAGAATGTATATCTAATTTAGTTCAAATATGTATAACAAGTAAATTAATACGTGTACACCGGTCTGGTTTATCTTGCGTCCTTTCTTTATCATGTTTATGAATTGTCGATATAGTAGTATAGTAAATATTCATTTAGTTTAAGCCACTTTTACAATCATCCTTAGTCATATAACTATCATTCTAAATTACAAAGATTTCCAGTTTTATCGAGAAGACTTAATTTAAAACTTTCAAGGCTCCAGTTTATCACAAATCCATGGATAAGACTTCAATTTTATTTCTTTTTAATCATGATTTAGATTGTATACTTATTAAGCATTGTTCGTAGTGAATTAAGTTGAGAAAAAAAATAACTCAAACGACGTTCCTTTGGAATACAAATCTTCCTGTCTTTTTATAGAATTTTACTTGTATGAGTTTACATTTTTTCAGGTTAAAAGATATTTTGAATTCTTTTATTAGCTGTTAGATAGTGGTAAGGCATTATTTTACATATTGCTGGGTAATGTGTTAAAAATGTCCTAAAACGTATTTTCTTGTTTATCTATGCCCTATACTGATAGGAGTGATGAAGGGGAAAGAAAAATAGTATGGCGAATGGATGACAGTTGAATCTAGTTATCGTTAAGTAAATTAATAAAAACGTGTTTTAGAGTAACAGGAAAATGAATTTACACTTGTTAATACGTTTAAGGTAAGAAGGATTTACAAAAATACAAAATCATAACAAAAACGCACACAAAAAAACACATAGATGCAATGATAATTGACATGACATTACCTTCAAAATGTATTTTCTAGGTAACAGGAATATTTAATTATTCTTAAGATACGGTCCAGTCTTGTAAAGAAAATGAACGATTTTAATTTCATGATTTTTGGATATTAATATTTCTATTAAAATGTTTTTTTCTCTAACATTTGACATTGTAATCTTATGCCTCCGTATACAAGTCACAACTTAAATAATATTTTGTACATATATACACATATGTCAAATCAAGTCACACGTTGTATATGCCGGTGTTTAGCTCAGATATATCAAGCTTATTTGGGTCAATTTTCCTTTAAATAATTTTTTTCTGATGACTGACTTTGTAATTGTATACGTCCGTGTAAGTCAGAACATGAATAATATTTTGTAAAATGCATCTATGTCACATTTTACCATATCATGAACATGGGTGTTTAGCACATAATAAATCAAGCTTATATTTAGTACATTATGGACATAGTTTTGTTTGTAAATTTGAGATCATAGTATGTTACTCTTTTACAAGCTAAAAATATACAATAAGGTGTTATGGTTGATTTTTTTTTATTAGAGGCCTAATATCCTATGATTTTATTATAAATTTAGTTAATATGTTCCCAGTTCTTTTACTACTGTAGTAGTAGTAGTAGTTGTAGTAGTAGCAGCAGTATTGGTATTATCATTATATTTTCTCATTAACATTATTTTGCTAGGTTTTCATCGGGTATCATGGAACAAGTGTTGTTCAATCGAATATTTTGTATTCGATAAAAGAGGGGGACTGTAGATGAATCTAACATTGGTTCAATGTAACTAATTTAGAAAAACAAACCAAAATAAATACACAGCAAAATAGATTCTGTTAAACGAAGTTTATGTAGACCTTGGATACTCAACAAAAATAAGTAAAGTTGAAGCAAATGAGGAAAAAAAGAAATAAATGTATATGGAAATAATGCATATTTAAGAATCGATACTCGATTTTTCAAGATTTACACACCAAAGGAAAATCAGTTTACAAACTGAATTTGAGATATTGGAAACTCAACAAAAATAAGTAAGATTAATTGGCATTTTTAAGTAATTGAAAAAGAAATAAAAGCTCAATGAATATGACATGTGGATCGGCTCGGATAGAAGGCAATTCTCGCAATGAAAATGTCGTTTGTTTGAGTCCCAACGTGGGCTATATTAATCGAAAAACTTAAAAACTTTTTCAAGTCACTCACCTAATCTGAAAGTGTAAAATAACCAATTCAATTTTTGTAAAAGCTCCTCAAAATTCACATGAAATTTCAGATACTTACAGATTAAGGTAGTTTTTCAGCATAATCAAATCGAGTAAATACAACGGGAGTTTGTTTTTCGTTGTGCGGGGGAGGACAGGGGTCCCGGTGGGGCAGCCCTGGGGTTAGAGTTCGTGTATTGCTCGCTTATGAATCATAACGCCCTTCGAAACACAGGGCGAAACATTGACTTAGTGTTCATAATGTGTCACATCAGAAAAGTGTTATAACAACACCATACTGTTCTGAAGAAAAGAAAATAATTCCAAATTTGCATAATCTAATAATTTGATTATTTCTCTCCACCTCCTCGTTTAACTTTTCTATAAAATATATACTTGTGTGTTCACTTCATTTTCCTATCATTTAATGATTAAGATTCTCCTTGGGTGGAAAGCTCAAGCTCCTCTTTTTTTTTTACTTTAATTTAAGTTATGTTAAGAAAAGTCCTTAATTTGTTCTTGTATTATATTGAACTTCATAACTTCAAGATAATTTCAATTATCATCTTCTTCAATGGACTCAGCATTTTAAGTAAGCATACTCACAACGCATATGTTAACAAATATGGCCACTCTGGGTCTTGCATCCACCACAATTTTTTTCATTGAATTATACTTTGTTTATTATTATTATTATTATTATTATTATTTATTCTTTTGATAACCGGGGTGAAAAGGGACAGTCCCAGTTTCCACCCTCACAAAAATGTGAAATTACTGGCCTGTTCTTCTCATTTCATTTTCTTTCTGATAAATGCCAACCTTGCAACACTTCCTTTAGCAGGTGATTAGTGTCCGAATCTCTAGGAACAGTGCAGTAAAGAAGTATTGATGGTTGCAAATGGGATTGCTCTGTGTTGTACCAAGTTTGGGCCAAATTTATCCTAAAGAACTTTATGTTTGATCTTAATAGATAATGGATGCGACAGGAAGAACCCTCTTTTTTGTGGCGGTTGTTGCTTGATTTCTTTTTCTTTTTGTAGGCTACTTTTTTTTAATTCTATTTTTTTTTTCATTTCCTATACTACATTATTTTTCGTTTAAATTTTTATTTTTTTTCTTACATTTTATTATCAAATTGATCGTTCTTTCCTTTTGGGGAAGAAGCTTTAGACCCCTTTTACATCACCCAAAAGTCGGTGCCGAGCCCGGGCTGAGCCCGGGCTCGGCACCGACTTTTTGATAGTGTAAAAGCAAAAAGGGCCGAGCCCGGGCTGAGCCCTGGGCCGGTTCTCGGACCAGCTGAAGAGGTGGTCTGAGCCCGGGCTNTTTTACTTTAATTAAAGTTATGTTAAGAGAATGCCTTAATTTGTTCTCGTATTATATTGAACTTCATGACTTCAAGATAATTTCAATTCTCATCTTCTTCAATGGACTCAGAATTTTGCACTAGTCAATTAAGTAAGCATACTCACAACGCACATTTTAACAAATATGGCCACTCTGAGTCTTGAATCCACCACACCTTTTTGCATTGAATTATACTGTGTTTATTATCAGTATTATTATTATTATTATTATCATCATTATCATTATTATTATCATAAATCAATATTATTTATTCTTTCGATAACCGGGGTGAAACGGGACAGTCCAAGTTTCCACCCTCACAAAAGTCTGAAATTACTGGTCTATTCTCCTCATTGCATTTTCTTTTTGATTGTGGTACCATCTATGCCAACCTTGCAACACTTCCTTTAGCAGGCGATTAGTGGCCGAATCTCTCGGAACAGTGCAGTAAAGAAGTCGTTGCAACATAGACCTAGTGGTAGGTCTATGGTTGTACCAAGTTGGGGCCAAATTTATCCTAAAAAACATTATGTTTGACCTTAAAAGATAATGGATGCGACAGGAATAACCCTCTTTTTTGTGGCGGTTGTTGCTTGATTTCTTTTTTTTTTTTGTAGACTACTTTTTTCATTCTATTTTTAATTTTTTTTCCATTTCCTATACTACATTATTTTTCGTTTAAATTTTTATTTTTTCCTTACATTTTATTATCAAATTAATCGTTCTTTCCTTTTGTGAAGAAGCTCTCCAGTTTCTGAGGGAGGCACAGCATTTGAGTTGGGGCTGGCCCTCATGTTATCAAATTCTGGGTGCGTAAAAATTGAATATGTTGTTATAAAGTTAGTTGACAGAAGTCAAGCCATGAAATACGCAAACCAAAAAAAATAGAACCCCTCTTTCAAGGCATGGCTTTCGTATCTCCACTTTTAAACATTAAGGATAATGGTCATTGCAACAGAAAATTATAAAACTACTACTTGACATCCATCAAAGGCCGTTTTCGCCTGATTTTGATGCTGTCTATTGTGTCAGTAAGGAAATTTCGCACAGGGGTTAAAAAAATGAAAATGTCGATTTCATTTCGTTACAGTAAAAATTTACGATCAAAGCAATTTTAAACGGAAATAAAACCAGCCCCGAAGCCTGCACGTCTGTTATATATTTTTAAATTTTAAATCTTTGGATTGTACATGCTTAAAAGTTTGAAACTATAAGGGAATATTCTAACATAGGTAAAGATTTTTTTTTTGTTGCATACAAGAGAGTGAACGACTTGGTCTATACAATAAAGTCATCTTGCCGAAAAATCACACGAACAGACAAAAAAGTTTGAAGTGACTCACAGGAAAATATTGAAAGCTGTGGTTATTTTTTTATATACAAACTGTTTTATTTCATGCAAATCAGTAGGTTTTCTTTTGTCGCATATTCTAATAATTTTCCGTTTCTTTACAAGTAAGTTATTACATTTTATTGTCCCCTGATTTAACTCCTATAATGTGATAAAGATATGTTTATTTCGATTCTTACGTGTGCTAATGTACATCAATGATTGTAACATTTAGAATTATTTTCATAAAGATAAAAAATAACACGAATTTAATGAATATGATTTTGTTACGGTTACATTTTCATTAAGAGTTTTTACGGTATAGTTCAGTAAGCACAGAAACATTTTTTCCAGTAGTAGAAGAAAAATTATAATATGAGGAAAAAAGGGAATTCGAGAAAATCGGAATACCAATAAAAAGTTTTATGAAATCAAAAATTGGTTACGAAAAGTAATAATACTGATGATGATAATAATAATAATAATAACACTGTAAAAACTCGAAACTTTTGATATTTTCGGGCATCATAGCTGCATCACTTACTTATATTTTGTTCACACTATAATACCGTAAAATATATGTTAAATTTTATGATTTATTCAGAACTTGAAACGAGTTTAGCAAGGATGTGTATTACATGATTATATATTCATATAGTTTTGTAATGTACTCCTTTAAAAAAATCTTATTAACTCAAAATATTGAGCTTCACGATGTTTCATGATTTTGATCAATAAATCCTGAAAGATGATCTGAATTTATATTTTCAAAATGTTTTCAGAGATCCACCAAAACAATTAGAATACGTCTTCATCATGAAAAGTATCTGTATTAAAGTTTTGAGGAAAACACATTTCTTGAAGAAAAAAAATTGTAGTAAAAATATTAAAAAAATGTACTGCATCATGTAATGGAAAATTTGCTTAAAGAAGAACCACGAGGGAAATCACGAATACAACATATTTTACATGTACGAAAAGGTGATTAATAATAATAATAATAATAATAATAGTGGCTACTTGTATAGCGCACAGGTCCACCTTGAAAGAACTGTTTTATATCAAATTCGATCATGTAAAACAAAAACCTGATTTTAGGGCTTGTTTTTTGCATTTCGGTTTCGGAATCCTTCGAGTTATTTCGAGTTATTTCGAGTTATTTCGTGTTATTTACTTCATGACGTCAAGGAGAGTACACTTGCAGAAGGAACCACCCAGCATAATTTAGAGGGCAAACTGTCTTCCTCTACATGCTTTGAATTATTTTATGTATTTACTTTTTTGTCCTCTAAAGCTATCCAAAATACTATGACGGCAAACGCTATTGTAAGTAAGGTGCAAGTGCATTGTTGTCGTAAATCAAATTGTACGCTCGCTCATTCTTTCCTTTGTTTCTTATGCCTTTTATATCTGAGAAAATAATTGCCACACTCAAGGAGTCAGGTTGTTATTGTAACATTTCATTCATTGGACATGTCTATTTACTGAATCATTTCAAGCAGTGTGTTGTGGATACATAGCTCTATTATGTACATATAAGGAAATTCCTTCCTCTTATTCTGCTGAGTAATGTTGAACAGGAATACACCGTATAAATCGGGGAAATACTTTCTTTTGTGTGCATATAACCCTTTCGAAGGCTTCAGTGGAAGTTGTTTGGTTCGTCCATTTTTTTTTTCATTCTTGCACGAAATGTTTTCTCTTTTTTGACCTCACAATACCATTCACTTTTCGCACTCCGTTCGCATTTCATTCGTCAAACCCGCACGTTCCAGGCTTGATAATGTCTTTGTGATTCTCCTTTAATCTTAATATTATCCGTCCTGTATTATTGGATGATCAGTTCAGAAGTTATGAATTTTCAAAGTTATGGTTTTTACTAATTTATACACAGAATTTCACACTTTGTTCGTTTTAAAGAAATGTCTACCAGGAATCAACAAGATTCATCCCAAACTGCATGCAATATAAATACGTCCATATTGTATAAGAAGAAAGAAGAAAAGATGAAATGTTTTGGACAAAATGAATGGAGGGCTTTCAATATTGGCAGCCATTTTTGTGCCAGTAGGTTGCCAAATCAAAGAGCCTAGGAGGGTGGTAAATTAAAACTTTCAAACTGTTAGAACTTTTGAATGAATTATCCAATTTTGCTCCAATTCTTACAGTTTATCCATTAGAATTTTTCTCCATCCACTGACAGCGCACTAATGTCTGGGATTAATTCCAATTAAATCAGTTTATAGACATATTGTTAGAAGTGCACCCACGACGTCCCCAAAGTCATGAAACTGACGAATTTGTGTGAAGATTTTTTTTTTTACTCATGTCTTTAAAAAACTGTCTCATTAGTCTGATGGGTGTCTTTTTTTATCTTATTTTTCGGCTGCTGTTAAAAAAAAACCCAAATATTTGTTGAACTTCGCCTTTAAATCGATTCTCAGTATTGAAGCGTCGCGTCGTGGTGTAGCGTGGAAGTGTTCTCTGCGGGAGCGGCATGGTATAGAAAACATCGTACGTTGTGTAATGGATCAATTCAATTCAATTCGAAGGAACAGTTTTTATTCAGTAATAAGACACCATTATATTGTAAGAATCAGGAAAAATCTGACAAAGAAATAAGAAAACGGGACTCTCCTTCCTCTTTTATTTTTTTTTAAAGTTTATTGTGAGCTCTCCAAGGGGCGCAAAGTTTGGTAAAAGGGTGCAAAATCCAGGTGATGACCAGGGGGGGGGGGTGTTTCATCAAGATTTGTCGCAGAGACAATTAGTCAGCGCTGACAAATTCCTTGATTGTGATTGGATGAAAAGCACTATCGCTTATGGGAACTGTCGGAAAATAACTCCTTGTCGCTGCGACAAATCTTGATGAAACACCCCCAGATCTTCGTTACTTTTTTACCCCTTCACCCTTTAACCCTCAACTTTTTAGAAATTATTGATACTAGTCATTTATTTACTTATTTATTTATCATCTGCTCGTGGGGTGCACCGGGAGGGACGTCTGTTTCGGCAGAAAGCAATGTACTATTTTTCTATCAAACACCTCCTTGGTGGTGCGCAATATTTGAATTTGATCGACCACCCCCACCCCCAGGTTGCATCCCTGAATGCGCGCATGTTTGATCAATGTATTTGACATAATATATTTCAGTCATTAGGAATAAATTAATTTTTTAACAAATCATGGAGCGCCAGAAAATTTCCGAAAAATATTAAATTGCGGGTATCATATCCAAAATTTACCACAACCATGTAGTGATATATTTGGAGTCATCATATCGTTACCATGGTTACCATGCCGACAACACCACGTAATATGTATTTTTACTGCAAATTTTCCAGCATGCTTCGCTGTCCATGAGATGTCCTGTAGTTTTACATGCTTTCATTATTATTATCATCATATAAATTATGTGAGCAGGAAGTCAGAAAATGCATTTCGTTTGAAATGTGTCGGTACACGTATTCAGGGCGTGACTCGCGTGATGCACATGCAGCGCCAACCATTAGGCACTTCGAAATGGACAAAAATCCGTGTACAAAGGTGAAAACTGCGTGCGATGTCGCCGTTTTGCATGGATATTCCCCCTCATTTCACAATGTTCATGTTACCACGATGTATTCCGAGTAATGTGGTGCCTTACCCTGCACGCAAAAGACGGGTTCACACTCAGAGTCGAAACCTTCAGGTTTCAGAAACTGCGACAGAAATATGGATGCTTATGCGTGCAGCACTTAAGGCGAGTTTAATAGCCGGTTCACACTTAGAATCGAAGCCTTGAGGTTAAAAAAAAATACCCCAGTCCTACGGAAGCCTATATGTTTGACGCGAATGTGAATTATTGATTAAATAAAGGCGTCTTGTTTTAGTCGAAAAGGCGAGGAGACGACATGTTCAAACTTCCTTGGTTTTTTGTGAAAGCCCCGGTCACATAGGACCCCGGAAGCAACACGATTCACCCCGAGTCTTTGTTAATTCACAGTTAACTGCCTCAGAACAACGAGTCGGGGTGAATCGTGGTGCTTCCGGGGTCCTATGTGACCGTGCCTTTAAGACGAGAATAGGCCTTGTACAAACTTTCTGAAACCTTAGATACATTGTTCCACGTTGCTTTCATAAAAAAAAAAAACATTCACCTGCCAGATTCTAAATGCTTCCGAATTGGTTGATGATGTACATAAACTAAGCCGTGAAAATCAACTTTTGTGCTTTAAAAAGGCAAAATTGAATATATTTTTGTGGTATTTTCTGAAACCTTAAATACATTGTTCCACGTTGCTTTCATAAAAAAAAACATTCACCTGCCAGATTCTAAATGTTTCCGAATTGGTTGATGATGTACATAAATTAAGCCGTGAAAATCAACTTTGTGCTAAAGGTAAAATTAAATATATTACCCATGTTACCTGTATAGGCACATTGTGCAGTAATAAAGCGACACAGGACGCTCTATTCAGTTTTTATCGATATCTTGATAGTGCCTGTATGACTTCCTTCTTTTTTTTCGCATGCTTTGTTGTTTTTTCATCAATCTGAATGTAATAGCATAGGTCAGGTGGCTTGATATAATACTTTTTTAATAACAAAATTTTAATGTGTGACAATGTCTTTAAAAGAAGATTATACACAAAAATAATAATTTCTCAACAGAAGCAGACAAAATTGGTGAGTAAAACAAAAAAGTTTGAAGAACATCGTAATAATAATTAATAATCGTAAGTAATAAAAATAAGTCATTAATTTTTAAAGATTTGAAAAATGGGGAAATCAGTGAAAATTTCCCGCGATGTTGCCAATTTGATGACATCATAGGTGCACAACTAACCAAAGTTTTCATGATAAATATGGTGCAAAATTCATTATTTTTACAGAAAGTTGCAAAGTTTGTATGAATGTAAACATGCAAATAGTGGATCTACATATCTATCATAAAGATATCATATGGTTAAAGTTTTGAGGAAATCATATTTTGGGAAAATAGTAACTTTTCATAACATTGATATGAATGTGATAGATTGTCAGTTGTGCACATATGACGTCTTCAGTTGCCAATTTCAGAACTCTCTTATTAGTTGTCTGATTTTCCTCAAACTTTTTTGTTCTGTTCGTCTATTTTTTCTTCTCCTGTTGACGAAATATAATTTTGGGGTTGACTCTTCTTTTGAAGGTTTCAACTCTATATGTGAACCCTCCAAAAGATATCGAAGAACACAATGTGCACGCTGATATTAAAAAGAAACGCCTGGGTGGGTAACATTGCCCTTATTGAATTCGTAAACACATATTTAAAGGGGAACTTCACCCAGACATTAATGTACTGTCAATGAATACAAATAAAAAGGATTTACAAACTCTGAAAATATGAGCAAAATCGAATAATCCGTTCAAAAATTATGAATTTTCAAGAATTGTATTTACATCTTCCATGGGCTCATGGAGGTGGCAACCAATAGGCACACAAATGACTGCCGACATGGAGAAATCTCGATTTCTCGATGGGAACTTCTATGTACAACTGTACAAAGTAAATGTAGAGTTCTTTATCATGTTTATGCTGGCAGCCATTTTGTGCATGTAGTTTGTCAACTCAAAGTGCCCAATTTGGGGCGTAAATAAAAAAAAAATGAAAATTCACAACTTTTAGATGTATCGTCCGATTTTTCTCAAATTTTCACATTTTGAATAATTGTATTTGATGTCTGAGCATTAATGTCTGGGGTAAATTCCCCTTTAAAGATCTATACATGAATTAAGTAAATAACAAAATCTTGTTTTAGCTGGGAAATATGATGTTGGCTTATCTACCAGAATATTTCAATAGAAACACTGTTTCTATTCAATTCGATTCCGGGAAATTCCATTTACAGAGGAATCAACCTTGAAATGTATTGCTCCCATGATTAAAAAATGAAGTAAATTAAAGCATGAGCTTTCGATCCTAGCAGAATGATTAAAAAATGATGAAAAGAAATGAATGGGTTGAATATCCTATTCTGTAGTGCCAGACATGACACTACTTATAACTTTTTGATATTGTTAAACAGAGTTCACACAATTCATTACAAAAATTACACTTGGAAGTGAGTGAAAAGTCAAAGATCACATGACAATATTGTTTGGTTTGGGTGTTATAGGCTGTATTCTATATGTTTATTATCAATTTACTTGTTAGTTTTCATCTTGAGTGAAAAAAAAAGAAATTGTAATAAGATATTTTGCCTAAATTCTGGGGGTTCCTCTTGACACAAGAATTTATTCTATTTTACAAGTTCATTTGTTTCAGTATCTGACGTTTATCTACACAATCATGAATGACCGGTTTGTGTACAAACTTATTATCTTTAAAAAACAAAATGTTCACTAATTTGTGGGGGCATATCATTCATATTGACCCGTGTTCGATGGCGGTCCATCCCCTAGCGCTACGTCGGAATAACGGTTGGTCGGTATTTTCAACTATAAATTAAGCCATAATACGTGCGAAAAATATTTTCCTAATATCGTACAAATTTATGCATGCAAAGCAATTTGTGAATAAATCAGCTCATTTCATATCAATCTCTGCATCCTGACCATTACTCATATACCTATAACTCTAAAACATGTCGTGTTGGAAAAAAAAGTGTTTGTGGGTTGATTTTTTATATTTAAAGCTCAAGTAAATTTTTGATAAAAGTGAACATTTTGGGGCCCCAAATTTTGTCTTCAAACTGAAATGAAATATAGTGTTATGAAGACATCACACAAAAGATGTTGTGGAAAATGAGTGAGTTTTTAGTAAAGCTATAATCTAAAATGTGCAAAAGATCACAGTCTCTATCTTCATAAAGGACATCTTCTCATTCTAGAATAGGATGAAAATTTCAGAGTTCCATTTTTGTGTATACCTTTTTTTCATTCATTTTTTCAAATCTCGGAAACAATCTCGCATACGCCCGTCATGGGATGGGATGGATGGGATGGAAGTAGTTTTAGAGGCGTGTATCATTCAATTCTGAATATTTACGCCAGAAGAAGAAGAGAGAAAGAGGATCGCCATCTTAACGTCTCCATCCGAAAGACGGTATGCGACCATGCAGGCTTCGAACCCACAGGCAGGAACTAACCCAAGTCTATGACTGTCCCGAACAGCTTGATTTCAGTCGCACGCCACGACGCCTCAGTCAAATAAACTATTGCTATCACCAAGAGAGGGCGCTAAACATGATTTAACGGTCAAATTCAAACTTGAAAAAAAAATGATTCACAATTTGTGTGAGATAATTATATATGTCATGATAAACATCCAATAAAATTCACATTTGTTAATCTTTATATACCAAAACTGTAAATTGGTTTTAAGTAATCATGATAATAATACCAGTTCAACTATTTGACCGCATTCAATCTTCAATTGAATTTAGAAACTTTGGGTGTATAGTAGGACACTTTCTACTAATCATGCACCATTCGCTCAGAATATGTGAACAAATAACGATAATAATTTTTTTTAAAACTCAAATAAGAACAAACAAAAAAAACATTTAGACTTATAGACTAAATATGAAACGTGGTTGTTCAGCTCATTTTTCTCACAAAAGAGTCTGAAACTAAACTTCTTATACATTTGCTTAGACTATGCCTTTCCCCTTGGGATATGGAGTTTTGCACAAGACTAATAAGATCGCAATAAAATCCCTTTCTAATTAATTTTTGTTACCTCATCAGACGTACCATAGACCTATATGAATGGACAAAGGAATATATACTCTAATTGACATTTTATCATCTTCTATTTCCTTCATCTTTATGAAATATGAAACGTGGTTGTTCAGCTCATTTTTCTCACAAAAGAGTCTGAAACTAAACTACTTATACATTTGGTTGGAGTATGCCTTTCCCCGGGGATAATATGGAGTT
>BQKZ01001411.1:56350-75488 GCA_036244855.1 Temnopleurus reevesii
TATAATGTACAACTAGGTCTTAGGTCAAATAAGCACCATCTTTTCTTTTCATTTTTGATGCATAATGCTTGAATTTTAATATTTCTTTGGGTTTAATTACGTATAAAAATGTACAAAATTACATATAATGTACAACTAGGTCTTAGGTCAAATAAGCACCATCTTTTCTTTTCATTTTTGATGCATAATACTTGAACTTTAATATTTCTTTGGGTTTATTACGTATAAAAATGTACAACTTACGTATAAACATTTACAACTAGGTCTAAGGTCAAGTACCATTTTCTCTTTTCAGTTTTGATGCATAATACTTGAGTTTTAATATTTCTTTTGGTCAATAGAAACCACAAAGAACCCCGGTGTAAATACCCTTTTCCAAACTCATTCTGACCAGGTTGACCTGTTTTGTAACACCGACATTGTGTGACCGACTTTCTTTGAGCAATTCCCAGCTTCAAAAGCCTCGACCTTCACATACAACTATCTAAGAATACTCGAAAAAACAGTTCTGTTATTCAAGTTCGAGATTTGAACTTTTTGATACCCTTTTAATCATTCTTATTTTAGGCCACTGGAAATTGTTTCACCCTTCACGTCCAGCAAAGCACGATTGTTGTTAAGCAACATTTGAATGCAAGGCACCCTTGAAAAGTAGTCAAATTCAAAAGTGATAAGATTTTAAAAAAAAAAAAAAAAAAAAAAAGTTATGAATATTTCAGTAGTATCACTCGACAGTTATGGACAATTTTCGGTCACGTGAAATGACGTATGTCATGCATCTTATTGTTTTAAAAACCCAATTTTTCGACCCCTTTAATAAACGAAAAAAAAAGTTTTTGTTTTTCGTCGATGAATCCATGGGTTCAGATGCATTTATTACTTCAACGTTTTGAATATTTAAAAAAAAATATGCATTTATGTATTAAAACAGATTCTTAAAAACAATAAATCATTCTGAAATAACAGTTTAGAAGTGCATGATATACCTCATAACACGTGACCAAAATTTGCAAATCAAAATAAAAATCACTGTTAAGTTGAATCATTGAAATATTCATAACTATTCCTCGACCGCTTTACTTCAAACTGTTCGTCTGTTTCTATACTTTTACATGGAATGGGTATCACGGCTTTTAATGACAATTGATGTTTGTTTCAACGTCGCATCTTTTTGGTGCCTTTTTAATCATTCTTCATTTTTAGATAGTCGGACATCCCATTTACTTCTTTTCACAAGTGCTGAAGCTTTGATAGGAGAACTATTGAGAAAGTCTGAATAGGCCATTCTATTTTTAGTACTTAAATAGTCAATTTTAAAGACCCATTCATCATTTGTGAACTTCAACCTGAATAACCTAAAAATAGACAATTTTTATGACAACTTTTGAGTAGGTTTTGAATAGGCCGTTCTATTTTTGGCTCGGACTACTTTGTTATCCAACCCGCAATTGATCGGTGAATGAATACCTACCCGACCAGGTCGGCTAAACTGCCGAGACCTAGTATGGTGAATGAATAATTGATAATAAAACTTGAAAAAAAAATAATAAAAGCTCATTTCTTTCCGAGCACAATATATCTTTATGCACAATTGTCATGTATATATATATTGTATTTATTGTTTTGTAAAATGTATATTCAATTTAACTTATATACTATCATTTGTCATTTTGAGTCAGTGAAATGGAAAAATAAAGCAAATCAAATAAAAAATAAAAATAAAATGTATACATCAGTTATTCAATTCTCCGCATCACAGGAAATTACAAATTGAGAGAAATCGACAAAACATAAATCACATATCGAAATCTTGATATCAATGATAATAAAACTATACCTATAATATTCATGAAGCTGAATACCAGTAATGCCCGGTTATTTAAAAGAAAATAATAATTTTGACCATTATCACATGCCTTAATTTGGTTCTTATCAAAAGTGGTATTGTCGTTGTTATTGCTGTTCATATTATTTGGGGGCATCCATTCTTGTCTGCACTATATATTTTTTTCTTCAGATAAACCTTTAGAAGATCTTTTTAGATTTTGTGTCAAACCATTTTGTTCATTTAGATCTCAGATGCTTCTTTAATTTTCCTCCTTTTTAAAAATAAAACCTCAATCATGTCAATATTTTTATGTATGCTTGCATGACACCCCTGAACTTCTTGTATGAACCCGTGGACGACGTACTCGTTATCAGATATAGATATAGATTTTTAGTAAACAATGTCTTCAAAGTAGGTCGTTGTAATTTATTTATAGCTTAATTCACATTTTTATGAAACACGTATACACGTATGGGTTTGCCGGAAGTAAATTTCAGTTATGAAACGGGCATTTGACCTACTCCCGGTACGCAGCTCGTAGTCTATTTTTGCAAACCCCTTAGGAGATGAAAATGTATACTAATGAAATACTGAAGCCAAGCTTTTTGGAATTTTGTTAAAGCAAAAGTCAAATTCAAAGTTGAATTTCCAAAAGCAATCAACCTTTCTGCAGGCTACGTTGGTATGTAAATGGCTATTTAGTTTGCAGTGTCTTGAGACCGTTCAGGGATTAAAGCCTTAATACAGTTTTGGTAAAGATTAAGAAATGTGAATTTTATGGGATCTTTTTTCATGGCATATGTATCTTACACACATTTTGAGACCTAAGCATATTTTTTAATCACTGTTTCTCTTTGAAAATTTGAATTCGACCGTTAATTTATGTTTAGCGCCCTCTCTTGGTGATAACAATATTTTGTTTGTAATCGGCCATAAGCAAGATTATTTCTGAAATTTGACCCAACAAAATGTTAAAAAGGTACACACATGCATCAAATTCTAAAATTGTCATCCGATTCTGTGCACGGGAAGATGTCTCGGGGGACACGACACTGAAAAATCTTGCACATTATAACTTTATCAAAACTTATTCATTTTTCACACGATCCTTTGTGTAATATATTCATAATACTATATTTAATTTCATATAGATTTGAAGACAAAATGTGGGGATATTCGTTTATATCAATATTTTACTTTACAGATAATATTTGTATTAGAATTTCAATGAACCTCTAGTATAAGAACAAAATTGGCGGGATGTGGCAAG
The DNA here is from genome assembly GCA_036244855.1 of Temnopleurus reevesii. Lineage (NCBI taxonomy): Eukaryota > Metazoa > Echinodermata > Echinoidea > Temnopleuroida > Temnopleuridae > Temnopleurus > Temnopleurus reevesii. The sequence continues at coordinate 59,449 of BQKZ01001411.1, forward strand.
CAGATGAATTATTATCTCTATCAATTTGTGAATGATAATATTCGAATGAATTATTTTGTTTTTATTTATTTCTCTATCTTTTTGTTTGGTTTGTGTTATTGATTTGCTCAGTGCATTGTCAGCTGTAACCGCCCAAGTATGAAATTATCACACAACATCCGAAATAACTTGCATATTTCAAAAATTATATTTAAACATGTTAGTTTCGTCTATAGTTGTCATTGAATAACATTAGAATTCACACCATTCTTCTGTTTTATTGCATGTTATTTATTTATTTGTTGATCTATTCTTATTTTAGCGACAGACAATAACATTTCCATGACCAGTACTTTTTAGTCGTGCACCCCCTCCCCCCACACACACACACACACCACCCCTCCTTCCCCCTCCTCCTACCCCCACCCCTACGTAAATGTCGAGTCTTATAAAATCATTTCAGGTTATGAAATAACGTTTTCGACCCAACTCTGGTACGGCTTGCCCAGAATGTTTGTAATCGTCATCAGCTTATAATTATGTTTTTTTTTTAATTTCATTATCTCCCCTCTCCGGGGGTTATTCAGGAGTAAAGAATTTGTCTTCAAAAGTGCTATAATTATTATCATTACAATAACAATTTTTATCTCTTATTTCTTGATCTATTTGGCTGATGAATTTGATAATTATTCTGATAATGAGGATAATGGTAAGAAAATGAAGAGTAATAATCGTCGCTCTTTTGTACTCATCATCAGCTTGTTGATGTTGTTTTGCAGTTTTGCAGTAAAAAAAAAATAATGACTTGCACAATATAGGCCTATTGGATACTGCACGAGATAACTGCATGGACATGTTTGATACCGGAAACGTAATTTTTCTCCTTTTTTTTTACACTGCGTAACTCTTTTATTTTTTTCGCTATGAAAATTACGTAGTTCGTTCATTAATTAGAGGCATATTAAATTGATGATATCATCTCTCTGACTTCCCTGCTTATCAAATATGTGCGTTCCACTTCCATCAAATATCGGTAAAAGTTGAAGCCGGCTGGTTCTCTCTCGCATCATTGTTGAACGTTGTATTTTTTAATCTTTATAGTTGTTCTTCGCCAGAAGAGGAGTTCATAAAATCAGTCTAAACTTGTGATTTCGCTGATAATTTTTTTGTTGTTTGTTTGATCATTCCTTCATTCATTTAATGAACTATCTATTATCTAAACTATTTGATTGTGACAAGAGTCTGTTTTTGTAAACTAGGCGAACAACAACCCATCCTCCGGCAAGGGCAAACGTTATACGGGTGTATACGTGATCTAGTGTTAGTCTAGCAAAAGAAACTTGTTTTTTGATAGATTTTACGTAACAGGCCAATTTTTTAACGCACAACCATCTAGATGGGTTTTCTACAAGGATTTTTAAAAGTGCAATACACGCAAATGTTCTAATTTTCGAGAAAATCTGTTATCAGGAAGGTTTATGAATGACTTTCGAGAAAAAAAAATACGCGCAGGTTCGATTTTATTATACTGGTCTGTTAACTGTAGACTAATTTTGTATAATCGCTGACGACGTATTGATGCTAGTCTTAGAGTTCAACGATACAGCCACTTTTACATAAATGGCATAGTCTATGTTCACACACCCACGCACACCATAAGAGAACAAACAAAAGCATAACTCCTTATTTCTTTTCAAATGATCAGATATACTGTATGAGCCTACAAAGCAATTATAATCAATAATATGTTTTGCTGGGACGATAAAATGGTTGGTTTTCTTGTCGCATTTCTGAATCAAGGTGATTATCAATGGGATCGAAGAGAAATTGTCTCTGGGGTTCTTTTCAAAAACGAAATATTCTCAATACTTGCTAGGGAAAATGATGCATGCGCTAAAATCTACACAGGGCAAAATTTCGAAGTTTTCAGTGATGACATAAAATCGAGCAAAATATTAAACCCCATTTATATGACTCCGGAAAATGGGATTATGCCACGTCTTCCAGTGAATTTCAGTGACTCTGAATTTTGTTTTTTCGACGTACAAACATATGGTTAAATAAGAATAACATTACCATTATAGATTTAAAAAAAAACAATAATAATAATGTAAAGAAAATGCGTACGACGGCGCGATGAAAGATTTGTTCTGTTGTTGTTTTTTTTACTTCAATGGCACAAGGAGATTTTGTGAATGGCCTGTAAAAACGGGATATGTAAAATGATTTCCTGATGTTATCTTATTCACAAATCTGTTTATAAAATGAGGCAATCCTCTGTATGATGATAATTTTAAATCATACTTCACCATCTGGTGCGTGCGTAGTTTGCGTGCAAGAACCTTTTGTTTGTCAGAAAAAATAGACTGGCTGGAAGATTAGACAATGCCAAAGTTCATGATCAATTATACGTGCCCACACACCCACGCACGCTGGGGGTCCCGATAAAGAGACAAACAAGATCCTTTATATTTCCACTTGACCTGAAATTCACCTTAAATTTGTGACAATGCCATCCCATCTTGAAGAACAGGTCTGTAACTTCAGACCAGCTATGGGTCGCACAACCTTTTCGGGATTTCCAAGAGACTCTGAACCTGAATTTGCTAGTCTGTCATTTCTGACTCGTTGCGCGTGCGTGCGGTTACATATCGTGTCACGCTAGCTGTATAGTCTGTAATTACCAGACCCTAAATAGTCGTTGACAGTTTCGTTGTAGTTGATTCATGACACGCTTTGATTTCGCTCTCTTCTTCGCTCTCTTCTTCAAATCTTTACCCATTTCGACAGGAGCAGAAAATTAAACAAATAGAACATCCAAAGTCCGAGAATACTCTGACAATAATGAAGAAAGTTGTGAATTTATATAAAACTCTTTTATGTTCTGTTCATTGGATTTTTCTGCCCCTGTTTAATAGGAAAGTCTACCCAAAAATAATATTTCTGCAACCGGAGCAGAAAAATATATGAACAGAACGGAAAAAGTTTGAGAAAAATCGGACAACTATTAAGAAAGTTGGCAACTGATGACGTCATAGTTGCACAATTGACCATTTATCAAATCCATATCAATGTCATAAACATGTTACTTTTTTTCCCCGAAATATGATTTCCTCAAAACTTTAACTGTAGGATATCTTTATGATAGATAATTATGTAGATCCGCTATTTGCATGTTTATACTCATATACAAACTTTGCAACTTTATGTAAAAACAATGAAATTTACACCATATTTATAATGAAAACTCTGGTTACTTGTGCACCCATGATGTCATCAAATTGGCAACATTTCTGGAAGTTTCCTCTGATTTGTCCATTTTTTTAATCTTTAAAAATGTATAACTTTTTTGTTACCTTTCCGAATTTCTTCAAACGTTCTTTGTTTGACTCACTAGCTTTTTCTGATTTTGTTAAAAGAATTATTATTTTTGGGTAGACTCTTCTTTTAACGAATATTGTTTTGGGGTAGAATCTCCTTTTAAGCTTCACCTGACCTAAATATCTAGATTTCATACAGAATCTCTGATCTATTTGGACGGTTTATATCATTGGAAGAAAGGGGCAAAGTGTATGGTTGTATTTAAGGGGGCCAGTCTGGTAAAAAAAAAAAAAAAATTAATTATTTTTTTTTTTTGTGATAATTTGAAATGTGCCTTTCAACTTTCAACTTTCAACCTTTCAACTGCTAAAAGCAATTTAAAGCCAACAAATGATGAATAATCACGACTTTTATGTAAATTCTTATTATATCCTTTATAAAATGCTAATTATCTAGGAATTAAAAATATTGGACAAAAATTGCTATAACTTGAAAAATATTCATCAGAATTACATAAAAATTGGCAGGAATATTTGTTTTTACACAACAAACAATCCTATGATGGTTTTTTTGCATACCTACCTCACAAGCAAAGTTATTGGCAAATCTCACTCAAATTTCTGTTTTTTCTTTGAAATATGTTAATTATATGTAAATGATAAAAATTATTCAAATGGTGTCATAGGATTGATTTGCTTACCATATACTATCAAAATCACACACAAGAGCTTTGATATCTCAAGTATAATTTGAGTAGTAGTACAAACAATGAGCACTTTAATATTTTGTTGTCCTTGACAAATTTGCATATAATTTGCATATTCAATAAGATAAATAAATTTTTGAAGCAGATTTAGATTCTCCATTGTCTCAACCTTCCAAAAATGTATGGTTTGTTGGGGTTTACTTACTCAAGTAAAGATATATTTAGAAATCATTATTGAAGTTCATTTCACTCTATTTTACCAGACTGGCCCCCTTAAACATTTACAAAATAGTTCATGAAATAAAAAGGGTATTTTACAATGTTGCACAATTTAAGCTCTTGTAAATAAAAATCATAAATTCGTAATTCTTACTATTTTACAGAATCTGTTACATCAATACATGTACACACAAAACCTGCTCTTTATCATCTTTTGAAAATTGTATTTTTGGCAAAAATTGAATTCAGCAGTTTCAAAAGCATAATTAATGATTTGTCATGCAGCGATGCAGTCATAAATTGGCTGTAATTCTTCAAACACTTTCATTTATTTCTCCCAAATTTTTAATGTAATTAAAAATAATAAGGGTTTTAAGATTTATGATACTTTTTTATATGTTTATTTATTTATTTATTCTTTTTTGTTGGGGTGGGGTCTTTTTATTCATTTATCTACTATTTATTCACAGGAAAGTCACAACTTTCAAGCGAACAAAAAGTTGGTGTATTAATCTGGTCCCTGAACATAATAAAAACACGAACAATGTAGAACCTAACAAAATGATTGCAAACAATGAAATATTACGTTATACAATGATATTGATTTATTGTAATTTTCCATGTATTGTTGATATAAAGTAATTATCGAGCGGAAACAGATTGCTGTCGCCTAGTGTGCTGCGATATCAAAAGGATGCATAAGTTGGTGCAAGATCGCTGGAATCTGTACTACAGTACATTAAAATGTGTATTTCATGTTCAATTTGGATTTACATAGCACGACGGGCGGCAGTAATCGGATTACTTTACTAGGTGTTACAGGTGATTTTTATTTGCAAAGCACTAGGTTTATGTTCAATATTCCATTTTCTGAAAAACGAACATTGATTATTGAAAGCTAATGTTTAGGTAAGCAAAAACGACATATCAATCAACATGATTAGGGCAAACCTACAGGCCAAAATCAAGAGGCTATATTTACTTTAAAAATTGAAAAACTGAAAATGAGATATTGATTCCAAACTCGTTCGATATTATGTATCTCTAAAGGCAGAAAGGGGAACTAATCGTTTATTCAAACTTCTGGGTTTTGATTGCACTCCTTATTAACTGAATAAAGAGAGCACGGTGAGACAATTCAGGTAGTTCTTTTGAACATCTTGCTGAGGTTATATTTCCTCACCATCGAGACTGATTCAGTATAAGTTTAAACTTATCGAAATCTTCCAATTGTGCATTTCAAAACAAACTGTTCTTTTCATTTACCCATTTACCTGATATCTCTCATATAGTGAGTCATGACTTACATAGGATTGTGTTAGGTATAAATTCATGTGAGCATTTTGTAGCGGTAATCATCATCGCAGAGGACTGTTTAATTGATTGTACATCAAAAGCAACGTTCTTTTTTTTTAATTTACCTTACAGGTATTTAAAGAGGTGTGTTAATGTTAGGGCAGATATTGTTGATAAAAGATTGTTTCCCATTGTTACCAACTCATTGAACGTTTCAATCGAATACTGAAAATATTGTTCTTTTCGTTTCATTTTCAGGTCATTTCTCACTCCTGAAATGAACCATCAGTGCTCGGGCTAACGCCCCGGTTACATAGGACCCCGGAAGCAACATGATTCACCGCGACTCTTTGTAAATTCACAGTTAACTGCCTCAGAACAAAGAGTCGGGATGAATCGTGTTGCTTCCGGGGTCCTATGTGACCGGGCTTTAATGAATCGTGTTGCTTCCGGGGTCCTATGTGACCGGGCTTTAGTCTGCACGTACCGACTCTTGGCTTCGGTTTTGCACAATGTGCCTAGTGCGTGATTAAGAATCTGCATTTTGAGACTACCTCAAAATATAATGAAGCCTGTGGCTAGTTTACATTCGCAACGGGATGACAATGATTACTGATTGCCAACCAAATCAAACGAAGAAGAAGAAGAACACGACCCTCTCTGCTACCATGTTTTTCTACGATTTCTGCCCAGCCGAAAGAGGGCGCGACCCCAAAAAGTTGACTGAAATTCACATTTTCAGGCTAGATATTGGATCACGCCATCTATCGTTTGCACTCGTTGGACTAGGAGGCAGCTGACGCAGTTCTTATGAACATCTTGCAGCGATGATTCTCACAGAAGAGAACGAACTCCAGTTTTTATTTGAAAAGAATATTTTGGTATTTACATTTTCAGTTTTTTTTTACACTTCTGAATTGATTCATCACTGGACGCGAGGAGGGCACTAACTTTAGACAGTTCTTAAAAACAACTCGAGTATTCTCGTTTAAGAGAATTAGCCTAAGTTCGGATTCGTCGAAAGATTCAAATTTTGATTGAATTGATGTTCTATTAATTCCTCTTTTTAGGTTTTTCGTACTCCTGGACTACATTATAATTGACGGACTAATGTCGACCAGACAGTTTTTGTAAACATATTGCGGAGGTTCCCTTGAAATTAACGAGTCTAAGAAAGGAGTTGTTGAACGATTCAATTTTACATTGCAAATAATGTCCTCTTTTTGTTTACATTTCAGGTTTTTCACACTCTTGAACTGAATCTTCACTACACTGGGAAATAACTCGGGTGGTTCTTGCGATCGCCTTGAGAACGTCTTGCGGTGTCCTATCCACATCGGAGAGAACGACTGGACCATTGTCCGGAGAAGTCTCACGATGCGGTTCATCGACAACCCAGAACTACGTGAGTGGGTACAAGAGAGTCTACAGCGGAAACTTGTACAACAGGTACGTGATGCAGATACCACCTTTTTTCCTTGCTGGGGAAAGCAGTTAAAGATCCCTACTCTACTAGAAATGTTAGTAAAAATCAATGTATGTTAAGATATGGTAAACAGCAAATGAGGATACTTTTAAGCAACAGTTGGCATGGTTGGGCAACGGCTGTTTTAAACACCTTCTGGCAGTGTAGGACACAGTTCTCTGAGACCAAGATACAGCTCCACACAAGCTACTTGCATCTTGGGGATGGGTCTATTAAATGTTTTTAGGCAAACGGAATTAATGGCTGTGTCCTAGGAACAATAAAAAGGCATAACGTTCCCATTTTCTTAGGGCAGGAAGTAAATGAGATCATTACGGTAGTGACGGATAAATGTCAAAATGCTTCTGATTGGCTGGTCGAATACCTGAAGGATGCTGATTCTCATGGTTCATTTGTAGATGCAAAATTCAGCTTCAGGAAGGTGTTTCACCAAGTCGTTCTTAAAGTTACGCACGACTTTAAGTTCGACTGGTATCAGTTCTTGCGCGGAATGCGCGTAATAGTGTGAACCATTACGCACAATTAAGAAGGGATACCAGTCTAACGTAAAGTTGTTCTTAAAGTCATTCTTATCTTGGTGAAACACCACCCTGGTCCAATGAACTTCTGAAATGTGTAAAATATCAATGTTTTCTGAGGGACCCATATCTTACAAGTTATTACTTTCTTATAGGTTCCTTCATTCCCATTGAATGTAATATGATAATTTAATCACAAAAACATTCAAAATTATGTCATAAAATCTTCTATGTAGAAAATTAGTATTTATGTTTTGTAATTGTTTTGTACATTTCGTTGATTTGTTGAAAAATAGCATCGAATTGTTTATATTGTTTTGTATAATATGGAGAGGAAAAATAAAATTTGAATTGAATTTATTACCCCATGCTTGGTAGACGCCCACCTCCTAGCTAGCCAAGGAAATTGGGCTTGTTAAATAGGTTTTATCATTAATCCGTCCACCAACCAACATTTATAACGCAAGTTAGTACCTAAAACTCACACATATACTTTTCCTTCTCTCGCTTTTTATTTGGCACAGGCGCACGAGCTGGCAGTACAGACAGGCTGTGAGGTGTTACTCCGACTCCAAGATGTGCGAAGACCCAAAAATTGCAAGTACTACGTCACGGACGGATTGAAGCGCGACTATTTCCACTACGGCGTACGAGGCGAACCTTGCGACATGCCGATGTCCGGCGAATCGGGCTTACCGAAGAAGTACGTTCAGGATTTTACGTGTCAGGTCGCATGCGAGGCGACTGGACCGGTGCCTTTCACACCCGATCGCGCAGAGCCGCACGAGTCCGAGATTTTCCGACTACAACAAAAGCACCATCCTCTCACCGAAGCTGACCTCCAAGCCAATGAACAGTTTAGAATGTTGTGTCGAGAGAAGTTGTGGAGCGAGCAGATGGAGGCGTCCAATTCCAAAGTGCATGCTTTATCGCACGCGCAAATGGAGAGGCGATGGCCGGGCGCTAACGGTCAACGACCGTACGTTCATCCAGCCAGGTCTGCGAATCACACCAATGCGACCATTCCGATATCAGCGGAGAATCACAGTGTGCCACAGCTGGAAGATAGTGATGCAGCTCTCCGAAACCTGAAGCAGTTGCATTTCAATAGGCTCTCACAGCTTGCGATCAACCAGGAGCCACATGTGAACGGATTCCCCCACCAGCTCGATCCAGCGAATGAAAGAGAGTCTTTCCAGATGGCAACGTACCCTGAAGATCAGGATGAAGAAGCCGATTGTGTGAGGTATGTGGCTCATGTAGAGAATTCACCTATTCAATCAAGGCCTATAGCGCAGCCGACACGGCCACCTCAGCAAGAGCAACCATTGGAGCCGATACCACCGCAGGAACAGAACACCAGAGCTAGTATGCCAAATGGCAGTGGTTTTGACACCAAGGTATTACCAACTGTTGGAAGTACACAGCAACGGTATCTCTGTAGGATATGCGAGCGCACATTCTGTGATCTCTACACCTTAGTTTCGCATGCAAAGATGTTTCATTCGAACTTTCCCGACTTGATTTTTACCTGCAATACATGCAAGTCAGGATTTGAGAACGCCTCATCGTTGCACGACCACCTGCAGACGCACGGTGATCTTGGGTTCTTTGCAGGAGCTGCGTGCCAGTTGAAGGTCCCTATCCAGGATCGACAGAACATCGTGCAGCAACGTCGATTCCCATGCCCAGAGTGTGGGAAGATATTCTCAAGGTTTGGGTTCATGCAGAGTCACATCGAACGGGTTCATGGCAGAGTCAGGATCGCTTCCTCAGTTGATACGACAGCTCTCTCAAATGACACCGCGACACTCTCAAATGATAATGCTGCCAACCAATTGCGACAGGACGTAGCTGAAGAGGTGATAGTAGTCCGAAACGCATCTAAAGAGTTGTCTCGATGTGAGGACTGTGGTGAGAGCTTTCAAAATACAGAGTCTCTTCAGCAGCACGTCAAAAGATGCCATCTTATGCCAAAGACGAACTCTGCACCTCCTACCATCACAGAGGACGTAGAATTGCCAGTCCAGCGGTTGAGGTCCAAGTCAGAAGACTCGGCGTTCATTGGAAAGGAAATCTACACGTGCCAGGAATGCGGGAAGCAATTCACGAGGGGAAAGTTGCTACAGAATCATGTGAATACATATCACATTCCAGCTAACCTCGCGGTGGCAAGCCAAGGAGATGGTCATCAGCATGAATATCCGGCAGCCTTTGCCCAGTCTGAGCAGCAGAGAGGTGCGATCGGTGCCCAACATGTGGCGGTAAAGAAAGAAGTCAACCAGGAAGTAATAGACCTGAGCATTGGTATCCCAGAGGCCTCGGGTCTCCCACTCTCCGATGATTCCAACGATACTCCGCCAGGTTACTCATGCAGTAGTCCAGGAACACCTTCATCCGAAGCCAAACAACCAGAAGATCCGGACGCAGCAGATGGAGGTGATCCTGGTTCTCGGCAAAGGCGGTTTGCTTGTGATGTCTGCGGGAAAACCTACAAGTACGGTTTCCACATGAAGGAGCATCGATTGACACACGCTGCAGTATGTCCATTCGTGTGCCGTCTCTGCGGAATGGGGTTTTTCCGGCAGAGACAGCTTAGGGACCACGAACTCAGGCAAACCGGGGCATACCCGTGTCGTTGTGACATTTGCGGGAAAGGGTTTCCTCGGACTTCAGAACTCAAGAGGCATCTCGCGTTCAGACATCGTCGGATAGATGTGTTCTCACGCCACAAGTCAGCGCCTTCTCCAAGTAAGGAACAAACATAGCATCCAGCAAGATTATGATATTTTCTGTTGTCAGGAATGTGAGCTACAATCGTTACAAACTTGATATCAAAAGAAAAAACTCGTATGAACATGAACCCGTATGAACATAACGGTAAAACGGATTAAAACGTCCCGGTATGAAATTATGGAACTAAAATATTGTGATATACCGAGGGAATTTTAGGTATGTAATCCAAAGAAGAGAAATGTTGCATGTTCGAATGTTTGTAAATGATTATATTTTTTAACATTAGTTGATAGTAACGGCTGCCTCCCCCCCCCCCCCCCCCCCCCCCAAAAAAAAGAAAGGACTTTATGCATTCATTAATTGAAGAATAGTGAATAATCTGAATACAACTGAGGCCTCAGTCACAGAGAAGCCCGATTGAAGACGATTGAACAAGACTCTTTGATAAGTTAACAGTTTATTGCCCCTGAATAAAAAGTCGTGTTGAATCGTGTTCGGTCGGGGCTTCTATCTGACTGGGGCTTTAAGAACATAATACTGCAACTTGATACCAACATGTGTCAGAAAAACCCGTTCAATTTTTTTCTAGGTTTGACACATGAATGTTTTGTGCAAACATGAACAACATACGACAAAACAAAACTCCGAGAGAAGGGGACCTTTGGCATGGTCCTTCTTTCTCCGCGACCACTGACGAAAATCCAATGAGATTTGCTGCAAACTGGGAAGTAGTTTCTATTCTAGTTCCTGAATTTGCAATTTGATTAATACAATATTTTAAAGAGTAGCAATGCCGAAAGTTAAACACATTGACTAATGAATTCTGTAACACCCATAAACTTTATGTAGGGACTACCCGGTTTAAGTAGTCAAAGGGTTAATTGCAATTTAGGGAACATTCGGTATTCTCAGTTTTATGTTTATGTTTATGTATATTTTGCAGCTGTCATCGAATGCTGCACAAGTGGATCTGTTTTTATTTTCATTATTATTGGTTTGGGGTTGATTTATGCTGTAAATTAAAGTGCATTGTACCATGTGTACGGGCATATTGTGTGTCACATATTACTCGGTGTTGTAACGTCCTGATAATTGAAAACTACCCTCCCATGCCATAAGTATTGCAACATAGACCCACTCTTAATTCCTTCAGGACACACGTATAAATCAATATCATGCACTGGCCATATGAATAAAAATGTTATAAAATATTTCAGGATTAGTTTTTGTACTCAAGAACGATAACTTTTTGGAATTGTGTTGCTCATTCTCAAAACCTAATGGCCAATACACGATGTCCCATAAAATTATAGCAAACACATGGCCTGAAGGAACTGAGGGTGACGTCTTCAAATAAGGTTGGCTATTTTATTTTACATTATATGGGGTATAGATTTGATACTTTTTGTTAGCAGAAGTATTCAACAAGTCATGGAATATGTTCAATTTAAAGAAAGTGAAGACAATTTTGCGGGAAGCCGTTGACTAATCTGCAAGTCGAGACATTGCAATTTTTTCCTTTGTCGTCTTTGGTCTTTGGTATCTAGTGCATAACTTAATTGAGAATGGTTTTACCCTACATAATTCATAAACCGTGTATGATACTTTAATTTCAACCATAGATATTTGGGCTTTTTTCACATTTAAGTGAAAATAAGAAAAATACGACAGGTGAATAAATGGAAAGTCAAACCGAAACTAATTTTGCTATGTTGCAATACTTGTGGCATGGGAGGATATCTCGCTCTCCTTCTGTTATTCTGTAGTTTGTGCAGAGAAATGACGGGTTTCAAATGTTGGAGGGTTGACAGAGTTGTCGGACCTTGTTACATTTTTACAATTAGTTTAGAGTTAGTTTGTATCTATCGCACAAGTATAAAGATATATTTCATTGATGCCTTCGTCATATGTATGATATTGAATAGATTGTATGAGATTTGGTATAAGGCAGGGATGTATGGATATTTTATTATAAGAGATTATATCTTTATTATTCGGGAGAGTGAAATATAATTGGTGAGTTTTTATATTGTGTAAAGCTCTTATTTTTCGAGGGTTTTATCATAGAGTGTATTATAGGCAGAATGGTACAATACTGAAACATGATCATTTCGTCCTTGCTCAAATAGAAATATATATTTTGAATGCCCAGCATCCTTCTTGTCATTCCTTATCTGCCAAGAAATAGTTTAGAATACTTTGGTTGCTCTCCACTCACCATCTGAAAATGGCCCGACGTGATTTGTGTTATCCCTTTTTACTACTTTTCACCCACATTGAAATAGAGACATTAATATTATTCCTGAATATGTGCTATACATTCTGAAATGAGAGTATTTTTTTTTTTTCTTTGGCTTTGACATTTTCTAAATTTGAATAAAATAATGAATAAAACATCTTAAGGTCGTGCGTAAATTTAAGAACGACTTGGTGAAACACCGCTCTGGGCGATGTTTCACCAAGATAAGAAAGACTTTACGCGCGACTTTAAGTTCGACTGGTATCAGTTATTGCGCTGAATGCGCGTAATAGTGTGAACCATTATGCACTAGAAGGGATATCAGTCAAACTTAAAGTCGTTCTTAAAGTCTTTCTTATCTTTGTGAAACACCTCCCTGATATGATTGGCGAGCTTTTCTCGAGTGATGTCACGTTTAAAAGAAATTGATTGGGGCGTTCCCTAATAAAGCCAACCCCCAATGGCCCTAAAAAAATCATCTGAGATGAGTATACATTTGGATGCTCTTTCAGGAAATGAGCAGGATATTTTAATCACCACAGATCAACTTTTATTTCTGTAAAAGTGGACCTTTTAGAAAATAATATCTGAAGATTTAAGATACTGATTCACTAAAAGCCGATACCCAAAATGAACATTATTCCCATCCCCTCAGGATATGTGAGATGGAAAAGTCAGGGATTTGGGAAATTCGTGAACAAATCATGGAAAAGGTCATTGAATTGCATTTATCTCTTGGCTATGGCAGCTTTCCACTTATCTTGCGTCTAGCAACTCTTACTCACACTCTTTGATCAAATTCTGGTATTGTAATTGATGTCCATTACAACGACGTGACTGATTTTGGACCGTGCCATAACAAAGTCATAGAAAAGTCATGTAATTTTGTTTCGAAAATCCTTTTGGTACCCTGTGTCATTTACGTGTGAGAACATGTCTTTAACATTACGACATAAACCGGTTTAGATTTTATAAACAATAGCTCATTAATTTTAAGCTCATACCAGAATTCAGAGAGATGGTGTTTTCGATTACACATTTGGGAAATATTCTATGGGCTTTATTTTTATACGTACTCCGACATAATATTGTTTATCCGCTGAAGTTATAACTGAAATACTATTTTGTGAAATTGATGAAGTGTTGTGACTTCTTTGTTTCTGTGATTTTTCACTCTGGGTCTGTAGTAAAGTATTTTGATTGGTTGGCATGTCTGTGTCATGCACACATAGTTCTTGTATGAGTCATGTAGGGGCCTACTCTGTTACAGTAGCTGACATGATCTCCTGTGTACAAAATAAAGCTTTATCACTGACTCTTGAAACGGGTGTGTCGTCTTCATTTTTGTTTGAAGTATGAGAAATAGCGTCCCTTTATTTAGGTAATTTGAGTTATAGGGTAGAACAGATAATTTACCCTCAATGGATCTACCCTCTGAAAATGGCACGACCTGAACTTTTTTTTGGTGGGGGGGGGGGGAGCTCTCAAATTAAATATGCTACAATAAAATTATGGGAAAGGTTAGTGATATAACGTGAAAGGTCAATTTCAGGAATAGTATGAACATGAAAGGTCAATTAAGGGCTTCATACTCCATCTTAAGTGTTATTTTCTACATGAAATCTGGTCAAAAATTTCATTTTAAAAAGTAATTCTTTGCTTAAAATGAATTGCCAGATCTTCAAAAAGTAGCACACTGGGGTTACCAGGAAGCCCAAATAGTGTAAAACAATTTCCATTTCGTTACAAGGTCAAAGTTCATCTGACCTCAACTTTCCGAAATCTTAAACGGAGCTTTCATTTCAAATCTTTCAAAAATGGGTTCATTTTCACTTAGTTTGTCATCCTCATAACTGCACACTAAATTTCGTCGATTTCCAATTTTTAATTTGACACATTTTGGTCTAGGATAGATTATATAAGGGTTATCATGCAGGAAATGGCCGATGACGGTGATGATGATGATGGTGATAATGATGATGATAATGGTGATGATGATGATGATGATGATGATAATGATGATGATAATGGTGATGATGATGATAATGATGATAATGGTGGTGATGATGATGATGATGATGATCGATGATGGTGATGATGATGATGATAATGATGGTGATGGTGCTGATGATGATGATCATGATGATGATCATGGTGATAATGATTATGATGATAATGATGATGATCATGATGATAATGATGGTGGAGGTGGTTGTGGGGTGATGATGGTGGTGATAATGGTGATGATGACAGTGGTGGTGGTGGTGGTGGTGGTGATGATGATGATTATCTTTGTTCAGTTTTGAATTTACTGCATGTATGTAACTCTTTTTTCACAAGTTGAATTAATCTTCAAGTCAACGATTGAGCCCTGGGTCTCTAAAAAAAAGTATTGCACTTGTTTGGCCGAGGGGGCTGATTAACACTTTTCAACACCTTCACTAATCTCTTATATGTATGCTTTATTCAAATATTTAACACATGTGTTATAATGACTTTAAAAAAAGTTGTAGCCTTACCCAATCAACTTCAAAATCCCCACGCGAGAACTTTGAACACGTTCCTAGCTTTGTTTTCCGTAGCCTTCTTCCTCTGAGTATGCCGTTCCATAAAGGGGGCGCTATATCAGTTATCAGTCCCGGTAAATTGAATTCGCGATCACGATATCTTGAAACCCGTGTCCGAATGGCTAACGTAATAATTACATGGTAAAACATATAAGAAATACAACCTGATAGTGATAAGTAATGTTTAAGTAAAATTATAAATAAACATGTGAAATAAAATATGAAAAGTCATTTGCAGTCGCTTTAGGGCAGCCGCCGTTCACTACATTTTAAACCTTATTTTCTGTATGATAACTACTCCTAAAATAAAAATTAAAGAGACATTTTCTTAAAGTAATTCTTGGGCATCCAAACAATTCTTTTTTTAAGGACCACCCCCCCCCCCCCCTCCCTTCACTCCCTTCTTAGCACAGGAAAAATGACAGGCAAGTACTTCCTCATCCCTCTGTGTATTATGAAGACACATTACAAAAAAATGGAGATACTGCAGCTCTTGAAACAATTTCGCCCTCTACAGCTTTGTTGAGTGTCTATAATTCTAGTACGATGTATTACCATTATTGGAAAAATGGTAAAGTTATCCATTTTCGGGCGAAGAATCATCTGTCGTGCTGGGGCCTGGGATAAAATCAGAAAATATGACGTTGTCACATTTGTAGATCTTTCTAGTTATGGAAGCGTAACACTCAATTTCTCATAATTATAAATTGTTCAGACTTTGGATATGCGAAGCTTACCAGACATGCTCTTACAATAAAAGAGATCGCGTACAGTAATATAGAAATATGGAAATACTTTTTTTTAAACGAAAAATATTCGCGGATATTACACTCCATGAGATCATGTAAATCTTTATTCGTTTAATTTTAAAATATGGTGATATGGCGCTAATATGAAGAAGTGGACTGATGGAAGAAATTTGATAGTGACAATTTTCATCTTTGAATAGCGCCATCATTTGAATGAGAGCGGA
>BQKZ01001411.1:75998-102225 GCA_036244855.1 Temnopleurus reevesii
TAGTAGTAGTAGTAGTAGTAGTAGTAGTAGTAGTAGTAGTAGTAGTAGTAGTAGTGGTAGTATTAGTGGTAGTATTATATTTGGAAAAAGAAAGACATCATCCCAGCTATTTAACTCCTTCGCTCTCAAATAATTTGGGCAACCAAGGGGGGGGGGGCAATTCCTTTCAGGCGGGATTACTTATAGATGCAATTTAGATCATGAGTCCTCTATGCACAAAGGTTGTTCTTAAAGACCCGGAAACTTCCTCAAAGCGTTCCCTACATTGTATTACGTAATGTATGCAAACTGGATTCCAAGTATTGTACTTTTGTCATCAACAGGAATAAGGAATACCGCATAACTGCGTTTGTTGGCAAAAAAAACCGTACATAAATTTGAATATATTAGCTAACCCTCCTGTTAATAATAATAATACATGAGATTTAAAGAGCGCCATTATCCATTTTGATAAAATGCACAAGGCGCTTGAATGAGCTTTGGATATTTATAAACAACATACGAGACATACAAGATTTAAACAAATTGAAACAAAGAAGTGAATGAATGCCTGTCTTCAGAAAGCGGTGTTAAACAAAAAGGTTTTTAGGTTAGTCTTGAATGAGGTTGTAGTTGAAAATAACATATTTAAAAATTGGGCATTTGACATAAACGTGGGCATAAAACTTGAAAGCATTACGAAAGGGGTAGATTATAATATTCAGCTTCTCACTAAATATAAACTTAAAAAGTCAAAATGCAAATTACATACATAGCAGTGTTACTGGATCCAAAACACCATTTCTTGCCCAACCTTAAATAAGCATCCTGATAAATGATCAGGCAAAAAAAATAACTGTTCGAATGGCCTCCACCGAATCGACCCTCTGAAAATGACCCGACCTGAACTGTTTTTCTTTGATTTTCATTAAAATTGAATAAAAGAAAATCACAGTAGATTATAAATAAACATAATGATGGGTTATTACCCGAAAACACATGATCAGATGCTCCTTGGATGTTCATCCCCTTCTGAGTTTTATTTTTCTCATGAATAGGCGGGTTTACTAATAGATGCAAATTGTATGCATACCTCTAACACAAAGGTTGTTCTTGACAACTCGAAAGCTTAGCCGAGGCTTGCCCGAGGCTTGCCCGACATAGCAACAAGTAATGTATGCAAACTGGATTCCAAGTATTGTGGTCTTATTGTTATCAACCGGTCTATGGAATGCCACGTAACTAAGTTAAATGCACATGAATTTGAATATATAAATAAACCCGCCTATTGAGTAAATTGTGTTCGAAATATAAATACAAAATGATTTAAAAATAATCTCTTTCGGACTGACCGAAGCATTCTTTTTCAAAAATGGCATGGAGGGCGTTCAAACATTCTTTTTTTTTTCTTGGCCTTATCAGGTGATCAGATATACTTGCCATTGTGCATTTGACAAAATGCGTGTGAATAAAATTTGACTACATTACGAAAGTAGTCTATCGTGCAAATGTGCTTTGGCTTGACAACCTGTTGGCTTCCTCGGGGCTTGCATATCAACGAATACTGTATGCAAATTGTATTCCCTGTAGGTCTGAATTGTAATTTCCGTATAAGGAAAGATACAGAAATGGATCCTGGATCAAATCCTGCATAATTTGAATTAGCTAAATGAACACTTTTAAATAAGAAAATTGGCTCGAATTTTGTACAATCTCAGTAAAAAAAAAAATAATGAATGATTAGCATGTGAAAAAGGGATGGATGTATGAAGGAGACTACACTCAACAATGCACATTTTTTGGTAAATTCTTTTCTGTGCAAAATTTGCACTGTTGATGGCATCATAATGATCAGATCTTCACTCATGAATATCAATTTCGTTATTTTCCTTTTCAGGAAGCTTTTCTCTAGTTTGCAAAAAAAATCTGAACATGGTAAATGACACTTAGGAATGACCTCCATAAATTCCTTGGTTGGAATAAGTACAATAGATGCATTTGCAGATTACAAAAAAAAAATCGAACCATCGTAAAGGGTCCACTTGTTTATCAGGAAGTGGGCAAATAGACGCCTCCGAAAGAAATTTCAGTGACTCAGGGCCAAGACGATGAATATTCATGAGTTCGTGTTATCTGTGTGTGTTTTTTCTCTTATTGCCGTATAAGTGTATCACACGTGGATTCTTGTGTTTGTTCAACGCGTGAATGCATATACACGCCCCGCATTATGTACACACTATTGAACCCGGCAAACGCAATAATCGGAGCATTTCGCCGGTCGAGTATGCCCATAAAAGGAAATGATAATGGGTAGATCTATCGGCTGACAAGGGGATAAATATCGATGATTTGGGAAGGGAAAATCATTCGAATCGCCGAACATCAAGCCAAAAGCACCTCGGAATAATCCAGGCCCCCACTGTTTCAGTTTATTACCAAGTCGGTAAGTGAATTAGAATTTGTCGTCTTTTACAGAACTCAAAATTCTAAGGATATAATATTATGTGTGAGGAGTTAACAGGTGCTCCCTTCGGATATTCTGCCTTTAGATATCATGCATGTTTTAGTAATTTAGCAAGTACGTTCAACAGGTTGGCTTCTTAAAGACTTTAGTATGTGTGATGGGAGAGTACTGGTATTGGGTGATGTTTTGAAATCTTTTAAAATATCGTAAAATTGGTTCATCTTAATTTTGTCTGGAAATTTATCTCAATCTACTGTTCTAGATTTATTTTCGTGTGTTCATAAATGCATTTTCTTTTCATCCAATGCCCAATTGGAAAACCAGCTGATATCAAACTATTACCGAATGCAAATTCATTGATTGATAAATTAGTACAATTCGTTCTTCACTTGTAAAGTTAAAGAAAAACACAATTCTTTCGCAAAAGATGGATGCAGTGACACATGTTGATTTGTTATCGCTTGAAAAGATGTCTTACATTTGCTCCCAATTTCTACAATTGTACAGCTTTTTTTTGGATAAAGAAATTATAAGGGTCATTCATTTTGACATTGATTTTTGCTAGGGAGAACAACAAAAAATACAGAGGATTACATTGCACAATGTATGCAAGTGGGCGTGTACTCGTATGCAGAAATAGCGAACAATGATATTCAAATGATGCCGGCGTGTTCATGAATATGCATGAACGATTACATTGGCGGTCATTCATAAATATCGTTCACCTTCTTAAGGGGCGTGGCAATGTAGATACGTTTGTACGCATGCGTAATCAACCTGGAGTTGGAGGGTGGGTGCGGCAGGCGGAAGTTCCTCGTTCCACGTGTATTTTTGCAATCCAGTAGTTTCCTTGTTCAGGTAGCCTAAATGATACGAGGAAATTGATTTCAATTTACAATTTTCTTCATAATTATCCTTGTGATTGTGAACCAAAACTGAAATGTTGAAAATAATTGCTGATTAATCTGAGCAAATTGTGTCCACAAAATAATCGTCCTCATAATAACAGGCAAAGTCAAACAACGCCATTCCGTGTAAATTATGACTCAAAGAAATTGTACATGTATATTTCAAGGAACATTAGGCCTAAGTAAAAAAAAAAAAACGATTCATTTAGCCAAATGATTTTACTTCATGATGTTATTACACGATATATTCCATGATAAATTCCTTTCTATTTTAAACTTTTCGAATTTGACTCTTGATACTTACCCCGAAATGGAGAGCAGTATGCTGATCGAATTTTACCGCATTTTTAAGTAAAAAATTGATCACTTATAGGGAAAACATATTTTTCAAGGGGGGGGGGGGGGGGGGGGGCTAGAAAGTATTTTTTGCTATGTCGGGATAAGCCATGCAACAATCTTCATACAGCACTACGCTTTGGCTACGATCTTTGCCTGAAAACTGGCACACAGCACAGTCATCGCTTGGGGGTTCGTCGAGAGCCGAGCTCGCACATTTTTCTTGATGGGACTGAGATCGATATTACATGACCAGTGGCGTATCCAGTATTTGTCAAGGAAAGGGGGTTGGGGGGGGGGGGGGNAATTCATTTTCTTTCCCGTCTCGTACTCGAGCCTGATTTCTGACATAATTTTGACAATCATGTATCTTTTTGTTTCATGTTTGCAGATTAAAATAAGAATCAATCAACATGTGTGACGACGATATTGCCGCTCTTGTCATCGACAACGGATCCGGTATGGTGAAAGCCGGATTCGCCGGAGACGATGCCCCAAGGGCCGTCTTCCCCTCCATCGTCGGCAGACCCCGTCATCAGGGTGTCATGGTCGGCATGGGACAGAAGGACAGCTACGTCGGAGACGAGGCCCAGAGCAAGAGAGGTATCCTCACCCTCAAATACCCCATCGAACACGGTATCGTCACCAACTGGGATGATATGGAGAAGATCTGGCATCACACCTTCTACAACGAGCTCCGTGTCGCCCCCGAGGAGCACCCCGTCCTCCTCACCGAGGCTCCCCTCAACCCCAAGGCCAACAGGGAAAAGATGACACAGGTAAGCAGAAAAGCGTATTTTAATCTTTGGAAAGAACTTCATTCATAATCTTAAGAATTTCTTTCGGTGACACAATTCATATTGATATAATTAAAAGGTATGGTATATATTTAGGTAATACTTCCTTATGTACCCCCACTAAATTTCCATCTAAAAATATGATTTTGACATGTGTAATCGATGAAATAGAATAGAAGCAAGTAAATTATTGCCAAATATTTGAAGAATGCAAATGAATATTTCTTTACAAATGTTTTTAAGTGAAAATAGTGATTTAATCTTTGATATATAATGTGATTGAAGAAATGTTACGTAGCAGCGAAGTATTGAAAGTTTGGAAATGATTAATTGGACGTTTTCAAGTGAAATTTATTATTTAAATTACCAAAATTGTTTACCCTTTTCTTTTCCCTAGATCATGTTTGAGACCTTCAACTCACCCGCCATGTACGTCGCCATCCAGGCCGTGCTCTCCCTGTACGCCTCCGGACGTACCACCGGAATCGTGTTCGACTCTGGTGATGGTGTTTCCCACACCGTACCCATCTACGAGGGTTACGCCCTTCCCCACGCCATCCTCCGTCTGGACTTGGCTGGTCGTGATCTTACCGACTACCTGATGAAGATCCTCACCGAGCGTGGATACTCCTTCACCACTACTGGTAAGATGCTCCTTTCCTGAACAGAAATATAAGAAAGTAAATTTATATCATAAGCTCATTTCGTGATTTACACAAATCCAAAGCCCAGTCTGAGCAATTCAAAAGACCAGTAATCTGATTGGAAAGAATTTAAATTTTCATTATGCAATAATAGGTGGGATTAAAGGACCAAACGCTTAGGCAAATATAAGCAACAAATAAAAAAAAAATGATATATACAATTACTTGTAGATGAAAGCGACTTGCTGTATTTCATTCTTATCCATTTCGAACAAAATTATTTGTCTGTAGAACTTTGTACGAATAAAGAATCAAACGCTTTCTTAAATGACAAGGTGGCAACTGAAAAAAAAATATACATGAATGTAAGATATCAACATACTGCAATTCAATGTGAAAGAATGAAAACAATATTTTTCTATAGATCTTTGTCTCAACCAAGGTTTGTTTCTTTGTATCTTACAGCCGAGCGTGAAATCGTTCGTGACATCAAGGAGAAGCTCTGCTACGTCGCTCTCGACTTCGAGCAGGAGATGCAGACTGCTGCCTCTTCCTCCTCCCTCGAGAAGAGCTACGAGCTTCCCGACGGACAGGTCATCACCATCGGCAACGAGCGATTCCGAGCTCCAGAGGCTCTCTTCCAGCCATCATTCCTTGGAATGGAAGCTGCTGGAATCCACGAGACCACCTACAACAGCATCATGAAGTGCGACGTGGACATCCGTAAGGATCTGTACGCCAACACTGTCCTCTCAGGAGGTTCCACCATGTTCCCAGGAATCGCCGACAGGATGCAGAAGGAGATCACCGCCCTTGCCCCACCAACCATGAAGATCAAGATCATCGCTCCTCCCGAGAGGAAATACTCCGTATGGATCGGTGGCTCCATCCTTGCCTCCCTCTCCACCTTCCAACAGATGTGGATCAGCAAGCAGGAGTATGACGAGTCCGGCCCATCCATCGTCCACAGGAAGTGCTTCTAAGCACCAATCTAGACAAACTTTCGAACAGTATCAAAAGCAATATTGGCGATTCAGTATGTTCCCCCAGAGACATTATTTTGGATCATTGTGAAATTCGGAGCAGAACTAACACTTGATTCCCACTGATGGCCATTCGCAAACCCAAAGTCAATAGCAGATATTCCCAACAAAATAGGTGCTCAATAATTGTGGAAAACTAGTTTTGCCATTATTTTGATCTATCCAATATATCTGTTATAAAATGTACTAATAATGAGGAGAGGACTTTGATTGACCACAGACATATTTTGAAGTCACTGGTCATTATTGGAGAACAATAGTTATTTCTGATTGTTCATTCAGTCGATTTCATTTCCTTTCCTCCAAGAATATCATGAACGCTACAAATATGATACTAACTCATTAGCACCTGAAACCGTGTATTCCCTGCACAAAGTCTATTGGAATTACATATTTCAGTAGTCGATGGGTTAAACGTGTTGGAATCCTTAGGTTACATCATATTATTACATATTTGTTTCGTTCAACTTTTTGCCATTAAACTAATTTTTCTTCCTTTTTTCTCTCCCACCTACGCATCTCATAAATGGTCACACAGTGGCCTTGTTGTGTACATATTATTTTATATGAAAAACAGTAACCGTTGAAAATATTTGTTTTGTAAATAAAATGAAGATATGCAAATTATTGGTGTATAGTGTTTTCATGTAGTTACGAGTTGATTTATACTGTATGACCTGAACTTTTCCATGATACAAGAATTCCCGAAAGAATGCGACACTTGTTAGTAGGGTTCTTCTTCAAGCGCATGCACTGGAATAGGAATGGATTGTTCTCCTTCAAGCGAGTTGCGCGAGACTGAACGGACCAATTCTTAAAAGGTGGCGTAATCAAGTTTTTATGCACTTTATAAAAAGTAGCCATTAATTATGAAAACGCGAATTTCTTTTGGCAATTTCTGTGTCATACAAAAGTTGGTGTTTTATTTTATTTTATTTTAATCATTTCGATATGCAACAATAGAAATATGATAAAATAATATGAATCATATATTTGACAATGTGTCGCATAAAATCAAACGGAATTTCAAGAAAGGTGTTGCAGAATAAAATCACATACTGTCAAAATAAAAGCAGACCATGTATAACATAATTTATGAATGATAGAAAGATTACCTTAAGCAGAAAATTACTCGAAAAAATAAGATAACCCTGAGAATTGAATTGATTTACATAACTATTTGATGCGGAGAAACGTAGGTAATACATTTTTAACGAATCTAATTATAGAGGTGGAGATGAGGATGATGATAAAAGGGATGCAGATGAGGATGATGATGAAAGTGAAATGTGTGTGACATTATCAAGGGGATGTAAAATTTGACAAAGTCTCCTGATAGTATTCTGATAATAGCATTGTTTTGACCTTACATTTGAATGATAAACGTGCGAGAGATAATTTATATCTTATGGTAAAGGGTTCCAAAGATTTTAAGCTATCTATAAATCACACAAAAATACTAAAATAAGGCAGAATTGGAGCATGCACCATGAATGGCTCTGGGGTCCAGGCCGGGTGAGCAGTGTAATTAGTGCAACCTGCATTATAGAAAAATAGTGAAGCTCTTTTTAAAGAGTATTATGGGCCGGATATATATTATTTAAAAAATGGAAACGGCAATTCATTGTCTTAGTTCGTTCTGTTTCTTGGGGGGGGGGGTAATAAGAAACCAAGAGCCATTTGCCAGAAAGTTTAGTAGATTTCCACTTCTTGCCAAAACATCTTAAAAAGAAAGTCTTTAAAACGTTTTAACCAATCATGTTAACAGGAGAAGAAGAATTTAATGAGCAGAAGTAAAAAAAAAAAAAAAAAAAAAAAAAAAAAAAAAAAAAAAAAATTTGAAGAAAATCTGACAATAATAAAAGTTTGGATTTCCATTTCTACAGCAATAAGTATGTTTCAGTAATAATATAAACATGCAAATAGAACATTTACACATATCATGAAGATATCCAATCGTTTTGTGAATATCATTTTTTGGAAAAATGTAACATTCTAANAGTGGCCTTGTTGTGTACATATTATTTTATATGAAAAACAGTAACCGTTGAAAATATTTGTTTTGTAAATAAAATGAAGATATGCAAATTATTAGTGTATAGTGTTTTTATGTAGTTACGAGTTGATTTATACATGTATACTGTATGACCTGAACTTTTGCATGATACAAGAATTCCCGAAAGAATGCGCCACTTTTTAGTAGGGTTCCTCTTCAAGCGCATGCACTGGAAGGGAGATGGATTGTCCTCCTTCTAGTGAGTTGTGCGAGCCTGAAACGATCAATTCTTTAAAAAGTGGCGTAATCAAGTTTGTGTGCACTTAATGAAATAATATAAAACACAAACTTTTGTATGATCCAAAAAAAATTGCCCAAACTGATTAAAGTTTGAGTAAATAATTGCGTTTCATTTTTTTTCTGACTCGTTGTCAAATCAGTGATTCAAGTTATTTTCCTATATTTCTATCGTTACATATTGAAAAAAAAAGTTAATGAAAGAAAATAAAACACAAACTTTTCTATGATACAAAAATTACCACAACTTATTATGTTTTGGTAAATAATGCTCATTTTATAATATTTTCTTCAATATGCAACGATAGAAATATAACAAAAGAACATGAATCATAGATTTGACAATTAGTCGCATAAAATCAAACGGAAGTTTAAGAAAAATATTGCAGAATAACATGAAATAAAAATATTACAGAATAACATGAAATACTGTCAAAGTAAAAGCAAACAGTGTGTAACATAATTCATGAATAATTTAATAGAAGGATTACCTTAAGGAAATTTCTTGAAAAAATAAGATGGAGAAGACTCATTGAATCGATTTACATAATCATTAGATGCGCAGAATCCATAATATATTTTTAACGAATCTTGTGGAGATGAGAATGATGATGAGAGCAAAAAGAGTAGACTGAAAATGAAAGTGAAATGTGTATGACAGTATCAAGGTTATGTAAAATTTGCATAATACTGAGAATAATCTGGTAATAGTATTTCTTTGATCCTGGATTTGAATAATAAAAGTGTAAGAGATGACTTTTCATTTTCTGGTAAAGGGTTCCAAATATGTTAGGCTATCTATAAATCACAAAATGCCAAAATAAGGCAGTATTGGAGCATGCACCATGAATGGCTCTGGGGTCCAGGCCAGAATTAGGAGTGAGCAGTGTAATTAGTGCAACCTGTATAGAAAGATAGTAAAGTTCTTTTTAAAGATTATTATAGGTCGGATATATATTATTTAAAAAAAATAAAAACAATAATTCACTGTCTTAATTCATTCTGTTTCAAGGAGTGGGGTGATAAGAAACCAAGAGCCATTCGCCAGAAAGTTTAGTAGATCTCCACTTCTTGCCAAGACATCTTAAAAAGATTCTATAAAGTCTTTTAAACTTTTAACCATGTTTACAGGAGCAGAAGTAAAAAGAAGTTTGAAGAAAATCTGACAATAATAAAAGTTTGGATTTTTCATGATTTGAAAAAATATGCAAATCAGTAACAAAATTTAGACATGTTGCCAGTTTCATGTGTGCACTCTAACCGTCATTTTCTTTATATCTATGGTACAAAATTCATAATTTATTTACATAATTACATAAGTATGTTTCAATAATAATATAAACATGCAAATAGAACATTTACACATATCATGAAGATATCCAATCGTTTTGTGAATATCATTTTTTGGAAAAATGTAACATTCTACAGCATTGAAATAAACACAATGGTGAATTGTCCACATAACGACGCCATCAATTAATGTTCGCCATCAAATATTCGACCCATCAAATATTCGAAGATTCAAAGTTTTCTTATTAATTATCCGATTTTTCTCATTTTTTTTCCTCTGCTCATCTGAATCTTCAAAAATTATTTTTGAGGATTAGGCAGAAAAGTTAAGACGTCTCATCAGAAGACATGCCATTTTGATCATTTGGCACCAGTTTCGTCTCCATCATCTTTTACCTATTCATCCTCTCTTCATTTCAAGAGTTAGGGTTAGACCGCCCCCCCCCCCCCCCCCCCCACTCCGATATTCGCCTAGAATTATTGTGCTTACAGTGCGGACAACTCGCCATTGATTCTGCTTACGAAATTTCACATTTCCTACTTTTTTCAAGCGAAGTCAATACAATGTGAGGATTTTGCTTGGGTAAAACATGTCTTTATCAATTATTCATGTATTTTGTAAAGAATCGAGTTGAACCCTTATTCAAAATTGTATATTAATCCGGTATTTTTTCTTTATTATAATTTTTTACAAAAGGAGAATGTTCATTGTGAGGTAGGACTTCTGTACAATAATTTTTTACCCAAGGAGCCCATCAGCGGACATATCGTAGAAACTTCGAAATGTAAAATCTCTTTTTTTCACTGGTAACATTTTTATCTTTTTTTTCGGGGGAGCGTGCCCCCTCAGACCCCTATAATACGCGTGATATATTGGTGTTTACGTGCGTCATCGTCATCGTTGTCATTATCAACATCATCATCATAATTATCCTCATCTTCATCATCATCATAATCATCGTTATCCTCACCATCATCATCATCTTCATCATCATCATCATCGTCATCATCATCATCATCAGCATTACCCTCATCATCATCATCATCATCATCATCATCATCATTATTACCATCATATTCATTATTACCATCATCATCACCGTCATCATCATCATTATAATCATCATCATTTTCATAATTATCATCATTATCATCATCATCATCATCATTATCATCTTCGTCGTTGTCATCATCATCATCATCATCATCACCATCATTGTTATTATCATCTACACCATTGGGGTAGCAGATGTAGCGTAATGACAAATGCATGATTTATAAATTCACCTTCATATGATTTTTCAGTAACAAATATAATCTCTTTAGTTAAAAAAAAAAGAATTTTGGTGATCACAGAATGAGTATCTTTTTTGTTCTGCTTAAAAATTCGGTCATCCTTCAATTGTTCAATTTATCGAAAGGAAATTGTGAAAATTAACTTATTGAGGCATTGGGGTTCTAAAATTTTACATAAATTTTCCGATTTTTTTTAAAATAATGCTACAAGAAACCGCTCGTACCTAAGTAAAAAAAAATCCCCCACCATTTTTATCATTGCTCCAAGAGCATGGGCACAAATCCCGAGGATCGAGAGACACGTCCGCCCCATCGCGATCATTTGCGGATTCAACGTGAGGCAACCCCTCACCTTTTTGAAAGTGTTTTGTTTGGGAGGTTTTCTTGGGGTTGTGAATATTCGATGGAGCCCGCCAGAACTAATTTATAACTTGCGCCCACCCCCCAAGCTTCAAACGATTTCAGTTTAACAAGCGATACAATTTCAAAATCCGCCGTCCCACCCCCATTTCACGCGCTACAAAAGCAAAGCTTCTGATTACCCCCTTCCCATTAGGCCTATAAAGGCCCCTAATGATCTCTCTCCGGGCAATTCCACAAGTGTATTGTCCGTCACACGTCAAAATTGATTTTCTTGACAACTATTAATTGAAATTGAATACATATCAAACAGATACATGTAATATATATGATAAAAAATATTCGATTTCAAGAAATAGCGTATCGGACACAAAGTTGTGAAAAATGTCCACTGTAGTTCAAATGTTTTCATTTTGCACTTCTTCCGCACCAAAAGAATTGCCTCACTCATCCATCCAATCGGTCTAACACTGTTTTATTCATTTTCACATCACACAAATTCATCATTCCTCTCTGTGATCATTTTTATTCCTTTAAATTATGACGAGGACACTTCTTAAAAACACTGCACTTCTAAATTCACAACAATTTTGAAACTAATTATATGCAAAATTAATTGACAAACATTCCAGAATATCCGCTAAGTACATGTACATTTCTTTTTTTGTTAAATGAAAGGCTTTCACAAAAAGTGAATGGCTGAGCTTTGATTATTACCATTTTTCCTGTCACTTTTGTTCAACTGTAAAATTATTCACACAAGGATTTTGACCTCGAGCATATTCCATCTCTGCATAAAATGTATCACCATACTGATACTCTCATCACATTCACTTTCATTGTCAACTCGGTTTACCTCAACCGGCAACACCAACATCTCACCAAAAGTAATACAACCATCATCTGATGACACATTTCACGATTCCTCTTTTTCACGCGCTCATACTCCTCGCATCATCTTTTATCTCCTCCTTTCCAAACATACTCTTGAACATTCCGCACAAACATACTCTTGATCACATTCACTTCTATTCATCTTCAACTAAGTTTGCCCCACTCTGCAACTCCAACATCTCACCATTACCAAAATAAATGCAACCATCTGATGACACATTGCACGATTCCTCTTTTTCACGCGTTCATACACATCGCATCATCTTTTATCTCCTCCTTTCCAAACATACACTTTGAACATTCCGCACAAACATACTCTTGATCACATTCACTTCCACTCATCTTCAACTAGGTTTGCCTGACCCTGCAACAGAAACATCACACCTTCACCCATATAAACCTCACAATCATGCAACACTATTACACCATTCCTCCCACGCGCTCACACACATCGCATCATCTCTAACAGAATAATCTTATTTTTTCCAAACGCACACTCTATGAACAATCCACAAGATCATTATACTCTTACATTCATCTTCCAACAATCTTCAACACCAACATCTCACCATTTCTAGAAGTAATACATGTACATGTACTACCATCTTGCAACATCATTTCACAATTCTTCCTTTTTTTCACACGCTCACATCCTTGCACCTCGTAATCTTATTTTTTTTTACCATACACTCAAACTCTTGAAACAATCCGCACGAACATTCAACAAAAACTGAAAAGGAAAGAGAATATCAAATCGGTGAAATAGCATACTTAGTACTGCTTTTTTATTGCAATCTCAAGTGGAGAATTGCAGTTGTGTTTCTTTTTTTATCTTTTTTTAAGAGTTACAAAATATATACAGTGTACATAAACAAAAATATGCATGATTCCGACTTGAACGCGCATTAATTTTTATCGTTATGTATCATAATTTCTTTAAAGATTTCTTTTTAAGATTATAATGCAATCATAAGTTTCTCTAATGCTTTAAATCTTAAATATAAAGGTACAAAATTGTGTGCGATTGCTTTGTCGATCAAGGGAATCAACATGCCAAAAATAAAGTTTGAAAAACTAGGAATTAACTAATACGGGATCTAATTAGTTTGATTGATTAAGTCTTCATTCCAACCCCGGAACCAGACGAGCAAATCAACCTTTTCCTCCCAATCTTTCTTTTCTGTTTCTCTCTTTACCTTGCGTAATCTGAGGAAAGTTCGTTGGAAATCGATTTTGTGACTTCAAACGAACGGTTAAGTGGTCACCTAAAATAGCCCAGAGATTGTCAACTGTTCAAGGATTTTGGGTAATAAATAGCCTTGAGTTGTGGTTTTGAACTGGATAGCTAGCTTGACAATTTGAGAAGACCTTAGAAGAGAGTCCAAAGTGTTTAGCGGCATGAGAAAGGTGACCAGTCTTAACCCTCCCGAATAGTCCGTTTTGTGCTTAGAATGTAAGCGAGTTGTTTAGAAGCACTTCCTGTGGACGATGGATGGGCCGGACTCGTCATACTCCTGCTTGCTGATCCACATCTGCTGGAAGGTGGAGAGGGAGGCAAGGATGGAGCCTCCGATCCATACGGAGTATTTCCTCTCAGGAGGAGCGATGATCTTGATCTTCATGGTTGGTGGGGCAAGGGCGGTGATCTCCTTCTGCATCCTGTCGGCGATTCCTGGGAACATGGTGGAACCTCCAGAGAGGACAGTGTTGGCGTACAGATCCTTACGGATGTCAACGTCGCACTTCATGATGCTGTTGTAGGTGGTCTCGTGGATTCCAGCAGATTCCATTCCAAGGAATGATGGCTGGAAGAGGGATTCTGGGGCACGGAATCGCTCGTTGCCGATGGTGATGACCTGTCCGTCGGGAAGCTCGTAGCTCTTCTCGAGGGAGGAGGAAGAGGCAGCGGTCTGCATCTCCTGCTCGAAGTCAAGAGCGACGTAGCAGAGCTTCTCCTTGATGTCACGAACGATTTCACGCTCGGCTGTAAGATACAAAGAAACAAAGTTTGGTTGAGACAAGGTTCTACAGACAAATAGTTTTTGTGTCTTTGTTAATTGAAGTACAGTATGTTACGATCATAATTAGAAATACATTTTATAAACTGGTTGCCATTTATCGAGGCGTTTGTCCGTTCATTTTCTATCTAATTGTAATATAAAGATTCAAATTAATTATTACTAGGTCACTGGCGTTTCTAAACGTTTAGAATCAGCAAAAGTTTGTAAACAGTGAGTTTGTGAATACGTTTATAACATTCATCTATTTTCTTATAAGTTTACGTTAAGGAAAGGAATATCTTACCGGTGGTGGTGAAGGAGTAGCCACGCTCGGTGAGGATCTTCATCAGGTAATCGGTAAGATCACGACCAGCCAAGTCCAGACGGAGGATGGCGTGGGGAAGGGCGTAACCCTCGTAGATGGGTACGGTGTGGGATACACCATCACCAGAGTCGAAAACGATTCCGGTGGTACGTCCGGAGGCGTACAGGGAGAGCACGGCCTGGATGGCGACGTACATGGCGGGAGAGTTGAAGGTCTCGAACATGATCTGGATAAGAAAAAAAGGAAAAGATACTGGTAAATCATCAATTCCACTTGGAAGCGTCCATATAAAAAAAATTTGTTTCTTAATTTGATAATAATTCGAATACTGTAATTGTTGCTTTACTAACGATTCATTTTTCAATTGCACCTAGACACCATTTTTGGCGCTCTTATCATGAAGAAATGAAATGAGAGCTCCATTTACACTAATAAATTCCTTTCCCAATTAGATCTTTCACATATTTCTGGATTGTCTTTAGTATAATTTTTTTTTTTTAATTATGAATGAAGTTCTTTCCAAAGAGTAAGATATGCTTTTCTGCTTACCTGTGTCATCTTTTCCCTGTTGGCCTTGGGGTTGAGGGGAGCCTCGGTGAGGAGAACGGGGTGCTCCTCAGGGGCAACACGGAGCTCGTTGTAGAAGGTGTGATGCCAGATCTTCTCCATATCATCCCAGTTGGTGACGATACCGTGTTCGATGGGGTATTTGAGGGTGAGGATACCTCTCTTGCTCTGGGCCTCGTCTCCGACGTAGCTGTCCTTCTGTCCCATGCCGACCATGACACCCTGATGACGGGGTCTGCCGACGATGGAGGGGAAGACGGCCCTTGGGGCATCGTCTCCGGCGAATCCGGCTTTCACCATACCGGATCCGTTGTCGATGACAAGAGCGGCAACATCGTCGTCACACATGTTGATTGATTTTTATTTATTTACTCTGCAAGAAAAGAAGGAGAAAAAAAAGAGGACACAAATTAATTAAGAGATACTAATGCAAGATTGAAAAAATAATCGGCACAATTATAAGCAAAATATTAGATCTTCACTAAGTAACCTATCGAGGGCCTTTGACAGAAATGATGCAAAAGAAAAGTTACAAAAAAAATAAGCGTAAGTCTGTGGCAAAAAGTATACCGAGGAGACACAATTAATGGTAAAATATTAACTTAATATTTCTATGATATAGCCGCATATCTATTCTAAACATTGAATGAAATTGCCAAGTTTGGTACAAGGAAGTGAAGCGGCAAAATCCACATGGGGCGATCGAGGGCACTCAGCCGCCGCCCACTCACAAGCAGCTGATCGAACAGGTTGCTCGCGCATGCGCGATTTGAGTTCCTATCTGCCACGCCCCTCATGAATGAGTAACTGAATGACGCTCAGTGCGCAGCGAAGCTCATGCATTATGCATCAGCCGGGCTGTCCTTTGGGAGAGAACCAATCAATAAGCGAGACAATCGCGCGTCGCACCGGCATCATTTGAATATGATTATTTGCATAGAGGGGCGATATCGCACAATGCTTTGAGAGCAGACGATTTGTAAAGGGCGCGAATGAACGATGGGGATGCGGAAATGAAATGCAACTTGAATTCAATACAATTTTGGGTTAATTCAGTATAAAAAGCTTTGAAAAAATGGGCAAAAGTAAATTTTAAAAACTGGCAAATGTTTCCGGAGAATTATCAAGTTCAAGCAAACGTTCAGAAAATTGATCTTCTCTTTTCCGGTGAACAGGGAAAATCAGTCTCAAATTGTTGTACAAGTTGCAAAGTGATGAAGTTATTTTGCAAAAGGGCAACGGAAAATAAAAGCGAATTGCATTCAATGAAAGAGAAACTACATTCGATTATTGAATAATTAAGTGCGAAAAAGCATTCGATATTTCAAACATCAATACAATTTGTCATTGCCACACCCCAGAAGTCGGAACATGAACAAAGAATCAACATTTTGAGGAAGTTGAGCCATCAAATCACCAATGATATCAAGCAAAGAGTAAAATTCAAATTGTACGCATCAAACAGAACCTTCTCCTAATTAAAAAATATATATATATTTCTCGCTCTTTACATTTCTCCCTGTAAATTAAATCCGATGTATCAAAGAGGACCGTTTCAGGAAGTAGAATAAGCATCTTACTTACATTATTTATCAGAGTCATATTCACAAATGTTACAAATCGAACAGAACATTTCTGTCACAATTACAGAAACTGATTATTTTCCGCTCCTAACAATTTCTCCCTATAAATCCGAAAGAACAGCATCACATTGTCCGTGCACGCGTGCTATAGTGCGAGCAGAGTGGGCGTGGCCATTCGTACACACTCAGTATTCAGAACAGGTGTCCATGCGGAAAAGTAAAGACCGGCAAAATATAAAAAAATGGTAGCAAGAGCATCATCTAATTAAGAGTACATCCTTATACCTAGCTTCACAATTTATATCAACATCAAATAGGATATGTTATATATTTTGACAAAAAATTAAGAAGTTCAGAAATACATGTAAATTCTACATCAAGGCAATAAAATCAATGAAATATCACATGTAACGACCACTGACTGCTGTTGTAGTGCAGTGTTCAATTCAATCTTACAATTCTATTTCAATATCCAAACAGCTGATTGAAGACAAAAATCAAGAAATTTTTCCAAGACTTACCGAAAGAGAGAGAGGAGAGGTAGGACCACCTGTATGTTGGCTGGTTCGAGGTTGAAATGATGCTGAGACAGAGAAGCAAGCCAGTATTATAATAATGACCCGACTTGTACGTGAAACATATTTGACCATATAAGGAGAAAAGCTCGACGCTTCATACGCCTCGCCGCATTCATTAATATCCTTATCGGGGATCGCCTCAGAAAAACACCCGGCGTTTGTTTTTCACGCAGGCGCATTTGCGACGATCGCACAAGTGGGTGGGTTTCGCAGTGAACGCACGTGAGTCGCAGCTTTCCCCATTTCCTTGTACAGGGATCCTATTTTCTAGCTGTACCGTAAACCACAAATGTAACAAAAATGTCCTCGTATTGGCTTACATATTTTGTTTTACCCACTTGAAAAATTATTAATCATTTTTAGATGTTAGTTTATGGCTGAATTAAAAAGAATATATAATTTTAGCCTACCACATTTACAAGCTTTTAGGCAAACGCCACTAAAGGGCAATATCTGTCATAGGAATACATCAATTAGTTATGTGAATGACTATATCTGCTTTTTTAAATGCAAAAGTTATTAATTTATTATTAATTTGCTGTAACAGAATCATTACGCCGCGTTACACTGAGTACTTTTACAGATTATGCTTTTCGTACGTTTACTTAAAAATTACCATTTTAATGAGCTGAAACAAAATCTTTGAATAATTTTAAGGGCTGATATTGTGTAAAGTTCTACACCTGTACTGGCAATTGGTGCCATATATGATTTTAAAAATATGACGTTGATTAAGATCCAATTCACAAACTCTCTGCAGGGGCAACGATGCATTCGGGGCCAAGGCCACAATCCAAACAATTGTATTATGAAAATCAAATGGCATTTTCTATAATAAAAGCATTTTTAAATGGCTTCGCATAGCTCGATCGCAGGGTTCTACTCCATGGATTAATATATAGACATGTATATCAGTGGCGTTTTAATACTGCTTATTATATTACTTATCATTTCATTTCAATTTTATAGTATAGCCAAGTTGAATAATGACACATATTTTGTCTTCGTATTGGATCTCTTGTGTAGAAACTAATCAAAATTATGGTATTATTGAAGAAGAATTCTATACAACAATAAAAAAAATTATAATAATGATAATAATATGAAGTATAACAATGGTAATGATGATAGTAACAATAATAATAAAATATAATAGTAAAAATAAATGTTGAAAATTATTATTGTTATCCTCTTCATTGATATTATAATCATCATAACCATCTTTTATAATTAGTATTGTAATAATGACCTTTTTTAATCTTAATGACAGATCACTAATAAAAACTACTTAAAAAACCATTTCTTGATCCGATATTTTTAACCTGAACCAACCGTCCTTTTAATACCTATGTGTGATATTCTAAAAATGGAAATATGGAATTTCAGTATTCTGCTGGTACATGGTATACATTGCAAACATAGTTTTATATCTGAATATTTTTAAACCATCATCTAAAATCCGTTTTGTATCTTTCACAGAAGATATCAAAGAATTCCAATTTGGTGCTAACGGTGAAACCCATATAAGAATTTTCAACAATATATATCATCAATTCTGCCCTACTCTGACAAAAGGAAGCAACTCTGGGAAACATGTTTTGTAGTAAATCAAGAAAACGTGTTTTCCATTTCCAATGAAATATGTGGAGTTGCTTCCTTTTGATATGTCTATATCTTGGTAACTAGGGATTATTTTACCTAAATTCTTTCACTATATCATAGAGGATACCTTAAATAATTCAAATCCAGGAAAAGTCAATTTTGATAAAATTCAGAGTTGCTTCCTTTTGTCAGAGTAGGGCAGAATTGTATATTTGTAATATGCATTTGGAATATCTATTCTAAATTTCAAGTCTCAATATTCATGGTAATTATTCATATAGACCTTCTTGAACGAAAGTTCAAGAATTATTTCAATAATATGATTAATAATAAGAATTATATATTA
The DNA here is from genome assembly GCA_036244855.1 of Temnopleurus reevesii. Lineage (NCBI taxonomy): Eukaryota > Metazoa > Echinodermata > Echinoidea > Temnopleuroida > Temnopleuridae > Temnopleurus > Temnopleurus reevesii. The sequence goes on from BQKZ01001411.1 coordinate 95,304, forward strand.
TATATAAGATTTTTTTCACTCTTTCCACATACACTCACACACACACACACACACACACACAACACACACACACACACACACACACACACACTATATGCTCGTTAATCGTTTCATTCCTTTATTTTTATTTTTTCTCTTGTTTATGTATGTTTTCCTTTGGACCTCCAGGAAGAACAGAGCCATTATCCTAGTGAGCAATGAAGCTAAATGGGGTGCTCCACCATATCATTTCAATTACTTATCTTTGTACTTATTTTCAGGCTTTTGAACATTGATTTTATGTGTATTTTAGTTGATTTTACTTTAAAGAGAATAAAACAAAACAAAATCGAACATGTATTTCCACCATGCAGAAGCATTCAATACTGGCCTAGACCATGAAATATAAATATACATGCCTAGACCATGGACCTGTTAATACGGTATAGGGCCATAGACAAAATAATGGCGCTGACCCCAAATCTGCAAGAGCGCTTGGGAAGTACAATAAGGAATGTGCCCATCCCCCTTTTCCTAGTATTACTTCTGACGTCTAGCACTATAGGGTGATGGGAGATGACGAATGAAGGACATTCTTCGATTAATCTTCTAATTGTTTTATAAAGTGTTCAAGAGAAAAACTGTGACATCACAGCTGATTAAGTTCGGTTTATAGATGCAGTCCTATACGGTCTGCATCTTTCATAGGTTAGTTGTTTGGTGTGATACAGGGAAATGGGATCTCACAGGAAAATACAGGATGGAGTTTACATGCTTGCATCCTTATTGCGATTTTTTTCTGAACCAGAAGTGGGCAAACTTTGGGTGTCAGCCAGTCACTATGATAAATTTACCCCAAATTCACCCAATTATCAGCTAGAAATATATACAGATTTCTTAAACATATTTCAATGATTCACTCAATTCATTTCAGTATTTACATGTTAACATGTATTTTTTTCCTCTTAACAGGCCCCAAATGTATAATTTAGCATGTTAAAAGATTATAATCGCTCTAATTCATCTTTATGATGATATGGATATTGACCTATATATATCAATGCTATGTTTTATCTTTTACAAACGGGCTTGTCCAGTTATTTAGTTGAAGATTGAACATGTTTATCATTACACTATTTTATTTCTTTATAACGCACATTGTAGGTCATATAGCAAAATATGGAACTTCATGAATTTCTTGACTGAATTATGCCAAAATTTCTTCTAAAAAGGGCAATATCAATTAAATACATTGAATTCATGTGATGAGATTGCTTTCATAAAATTTTATCACAGTCTTCTGAATATACGATGATTGCTATTCATACAGTTCGCTATGTGGATTGCTTGCTGTGTCTGACATGGCCAAATATTCTCCAGTTGTTTTTCTGTACCCGCATTTCCTCAAGGCGTAGAAAATATATGCGAGACACCCAACGAGGAAGGGAGAGTAAGAGAAAGAGAAAAACCACTGCCCTCGTTTCAGCGTTTCCACGCTTCCAATGCGATCCCTGAATCCTTCCTCATGAATATGCATAGCTGAGTGCATATGGAAGTGAATCGGACACCCCAGGGTTGCCCCCTGATATGCATATTCATCAGGCATGCAAACGAAGTTCACAGAAATAATAAGCTTTGTCCGTAGGTTCCGCATAAAGAGAGGGGTACGTCGTGGTTCGTTCGCCCTAATAAGGAAGGTCGAAAATATAAAGTTCGCATGAATTATCTTCTCTAATATATCTTGCTGCGTCCGAGAATATACAGATAACAAGATTCTGGGTTGAAAAACGCGAAACATTTGGGGGAAAATCTACTAATGACGTCATCATTAAATCACCCCTTGTAGCTGTGCATGAATAATTAATCGCGAGAAGGTATTTTCCCCATCAATCTGAAACTGCACAATAACAAGGGGGTGCTTTTGAGAGATGCTAGAATTCTAGGGTTACATTTGCGAAATATATCCCAGATTCGTTTATTTTTGTTTGAAGCAATTATCGTCTCTCCAGAAAACAAGGGGTGGCCACTGTGTTACTCTTTTGGAGTTTATAATCATATTTTATATTTGAATTCTGTACCGGACACTTTTGATGTTTGATATATTCTCTTGCACATGTCTGTCATTGCAACGAGTTATATATGGGGATTTATAAATATGTAACACAATTTCTAAGTTATTGTCAATAAGGGTTATGTTGTTACTGGCATTAGATTTTTTTATTGTGATGTTTTGAGTTTGAAACATATAGGCCCGTATTGATTTGATAGTAATAATAATTATAATTCTTGTTCAATGTTTCGTGATATTTTACCGTTAAACTTTAACCTCAATGATGTTAAATAGTATCGTATAATATCACCACCCATCCCCCCCCAAAAAAAAAACAAAATATATATACAAAAACAAAAGCAATAAACATCTGAATTCATTTTGGATATGAATTTGATGAATTTTGTATTACTTGATGCCCTTAATCACTTTTGTTCTGAATATAAGTACTCACCTGCTGACCAAATTTCCTATAATTTTTGTTTTATTCCAGAGGCTCTTCTTCAGGATTCGTTATAAAAATATTGTAAGAACTAGGCAACTGCAAAATACAATGAAATATAATTGTGAAAAATTTGCAAATTTTGTTTTAATTTATCCAAATGTCGTTCAGACCAACAAGCATTTTGCTTATAGAAGAATGAAATGAACATAGTTGTATTAAAAAAAAACAATATCCCCAATGAAAATTGTACGAAAATTATTAAGAGAAATATGAATCAATGTGAATGGTGATTGCATTAGTTTACATGAATAAATCGTACATTTGTCTCTTAAATGAAAATGAAATAGTTTGTTAAAGTGAATAAATAACTCCATTTTATGGGAATGATGATAGTAGCTAGGTTTTGAGTGGGTTGTCGATTTAACATGTGTCAGATCATTTGTCAGTGATTTTTTTTACAAAAGGATCGCCCCCTCTACAAATATACAAAATCCAGTCAAATAGTGTAATCGGGGTGTCGGTAAATACTAAACTTGATAACAGATAAAAGCTATTGCCAACTTTGGAATTCGATACGTCAGTGGTTTGGTTATGTCCGACGATTATAAGGTTCAAAGTTCGAAGCTCCAGTCTAGACCAGTTAAGAGGTGCGGACGCTCCGACCGACCGACCCCAAAAAGAAATATTTGAAGAGCATACTGGCATAAAATTGTGCCTGATTTATTGGGGTTTTATAGGGAGATACGAATAAGGATGGTTGGAAATCAACTCAGAAAAAAATAACAAAAGCACTTAACACATGGCCAAAAATCAATTCGGAACTGGATGGATCAACAAAAACGTTGCATTTCACAAGCTCCGTGGAATGGGGTGATTTATCGGGCAGCGTTGGGTGTATAGAGGGTCCTGATTATACATGATTAAAACCAAGTCAGAAAAAAATTAAAGCATCAAACATGTCACAAGATAACACGTCGGAATGGAACGGAACAAGAATAAAAAAAAAGAATGAAAAGGAACCAGAAAAGTTGTACCTCGATTCATTTTACTGTAAGAATTCCTCTTCTATTCAATTTATTCATTTGTTTCGTTTATTCAATAATTTGATTACCACATTATTAACATGTATTCAGTTTCTTGGTTTATTTAGCTTTCAATTTTTGTTTCTTTCTTTATATTCATTCATATTTTTCATATATTCATTTGCTTGCAAACTAATACCTCGAAGGAACTGTTACCCTGTTCTTGAGACAGAAGCAGGTAACATGACATGCGTTTTTATCATTCAAAATGTTTATAAATAAAACACATGTTTTATTCATTGGAAAAACATTGAGAGACATGGAGGGGCCCTGAGGGGGGTTCTATACATGTCACGTGACATCATTGATCTGTCTGCAAGTGAGGATGAGCGGAAAAACAGGTTGAAAAGAAAACTAATCGATATGACGGATTAAACGGTCACGCTGTTTTGTCCGTTTCTTTTTATTGGTGTTTGTTTGACCATTCGAATCGCGCCAATTTACATTTGTGTTTATCTTAAGTGTTCTTTTGTTTTCTCTTGTTTTTGTTCGAGCTTTTGAAGGGAGGCGGGATATGGCAACTTGCCACGTAGTGTACCTCATCTCCCCGGTGACCCGACAGTTGCTCCGGCGATAATTGCTCCGGTTCATTTTTCTGGCTAGGAGTAGGGTTAGGGTTAGGGTTATGATAGAGTTTATGATTCAGAATGATGTCGAGATTAGGATTAGGGTTAGAGTTAGGTTTGGTATTAGGTTTGACATTAGGCTTACTGTGTCAGTTTTTTGCCGGAGCAATTGTCGCCGGAGCATTTATCATGGAACCCATCTCCCCACCTCCCCCCCCCCCCCCCCTGCAAGTTGGGGATGCTCAAGGGGGCGTCAGGCGCCTTGGAGTGGTGACAAGTAAACGTGCGCAACATATATTGGGGAAACTGGGGGATGAATCGGCAGAGGTTCAAATCCTAAACCCTCTCGTTTACAATGGTGTGTGTGGTGTTCGCTCGACCACGGTGCCATCATGTCCGGTCGAGGCTGGCTTTAATCGGTCAGTCTAACATGTCTAATGATACAAGATACCTCTTTATACCCCCCCCCCCCAATCCCCCATTTTAGCAAATACAATTTTACAGGGAACTAAAATAGCACCTAGAATTGCCAAAAACGTTGCAGTGTATCAATTGCCATTACCATATATGGAAATTGTTGTAAAGCTGATTGTGTATAAGCATTTGAAATCAGAATTGGCTCTCTTCCATTGTCATTATATCACTCGATCCTTTTATGGAAATCACAACAATAATTGATGTGATATTGGCAATGTGTGCCTTTAACCAGGATAGTATATGCTAAATCTACATTAACAATATAACTTTGACACACACTTTGTAAAGGATTTAATATTTCAGTAAATATTGAACAAGTATATGAATACTATGAACGATTAAGATGTCAGGAATTATTCGTTTATGAATTTCAATCTCCAAAAATGATTTATCCTCATCATGAACTATACAGATGAATAATGAGAACATTGTATGTGTATTTATTAAACTATTTTTGAGCTCCCGTAAAGCAGTTAAAGTTTTATATTAACCTGATATGATACCAGAATAATATTGAGTGGACGGTTAGGACTAGCCTGATTGAGGAAACTAATCATTGTTAATCATTGGCTTCTGGAACTGTGTGGCCATTGTATACAAAGTCTGGGGAAATATAAAAAATTCAGTAGTCAACGAGTTAATCTTTCAAAACAGTATCTTGCGTATCGGTATCACAATTTTGTGTCAACAGCGTATGATAGATATAAATAAATTCTGATATTATATCCATGTATTAATATGGCCATGTAAACCTATATGACAGAGCCTGAAAATTAATTTTACACCACACTAAACTTCCTGGTAATATGGAATATACATTGCAAATAGTTTAGTTTAGCTTAGTTTTTTAGTGCTTGTGTTTCTTAGAGATGTCTCATTACAATAGTATACTGATTTAAATCATGTGATATCAAATAATTTTAATGAAATAGAAAGCAAACAAGAAAGAAAACTTGTCAGATGACTCTACCATGATAAACTATTTTATTTAGATTAAATTCGTCAAGAGAATACTAAAGACAGAAGCATGTATATACAATCATATAGTTCATTAAGTTCTCTCACTGGTAGTCTCTCTTTCTTCCTCTGTATCTGTTTTATTTTTCTCCCTCTTCTCCTCTTACTTCTATGATCCTTGGGGGACCCTAGATAAGGCGTTTTTGGCTTTTGGTTTTTCCCCTACCATATTCACCCTAAACTTCTTTCTTTCTCTTTCTTATATCATGCAAACGCAAAAATAAAAATGACTCTGATGTTTATATTATTTTGTTATGTACAATATTATGTTTTTAATGTTTTTATTGTAAATACTTTTATGTGTGTTTTTATCTATTTGAATATGGAATAAATTTGAATTGAATTAAATTGAATTGAATTGAATTGAAGATTTTGAATGTGACCAACATTATTTGTTTAGATAAATCGTTTCCTTGTTCCCTCAATTTCATGGAAGAAATGCAAAGCTAACATTTTTTGTCTTAAAATCATTAAACCCTCTCATAACTACCTTCCTGTTATTGGTGGTCGTTATAGACAGTTTGGACTTACTACCCAGAGCCGATAACCGTACGAATAGTCTTCATAAGAGCATAACATTAGACACTTGGTTGAAATGTATAGATTTTTAAGTGCTGCTTTAGCAAAATAGATAGCTCGCATAATCATTGTAACGCTTGTAATCAAAGTTAAAGAACTGTGTTCAATGCATTTTGCTAAATGGCATCTATAGTATATGTATTAAAAATATGAGAAGATCAGCATATTCTCTATTAAAATGCAATACTATTAAACACTTCTTTTACACTCCTTAAATGCTATGTTCACTAGTTTTAGAATATTTTTTTAAAACAATCAGTATGCAAAACCATAAACACGGAAGCAAATTCATCCTCTAAAATCGCATCGCGGAAGTGAAAAAAAAACATCGAAATTTCACGCCCATTCTTCGGATCATTCGGAAACCACGGACCACTCTTCATGTACTAAAAAATTTACACATCACATTCTATAGGTACGAAGGCAGTATGATCATATATGGCATCATAAATTATCGTTCGTAATTTCATTAGTAATGGTTGAATCATACAGTGCGATCCCGGGCAAAATCCAATAACCAAAATGACAGTCGCTAGCCGAAGGGGTTTTAATTTGGCATGTCATGATGTAGATGTACGTGTACTGTGCATTAACAAGACACGTGTGTATTTTGTCGAAATCAGCTGATCAGACTGCCACGCCCATCTCGCTCGCGGCGGCTTAGCCTTGCATCAAGATGTTGTGATGTTGTTCAGGCTTCGACAGGGAAGTCTATAGGCCAATGTAA
>BQKZ01001412.1:14376-32257 GCA_036244855.1 Temnopleurus reevesii
CCCCCCCCCCCCCAAAAAAAACCCCAACACCCTCGTTCAAGTATGATCCTGGCTACGCGCCTGATGCTTGTTTATGGTTTTTTAATGAAGTGTATAATCAAGTATTAGTGCAACTTGTATCTGAATGATTTGTTTATCTTGTGAACAAAAAGTCGCCATTCATCTTTTTAACTGCATTTATTATATATTCTTTTTTTTAAATTGAACAAGTCAATGGAGGAAATTTAGTTAATTATGTACGAAATCAGTTGTTGCTAGGTTGGACAAGCAATATATGGTGTTTGTCCAACATAGCAATTATGTGTATAATAGGAGGGGATGAAAAATAAGTATCGTGTCGTTTTTTTCGGAAAGAATAAGTATATTTTATCCTTTTTTAAATTCCTTGTCAGCTCGCCACCATTGATTCGTGTTTTGTATCTCTTTTTTTTCATCACCCATTATTGAACTTGTCAATGGGGAAATTTACCTCAACATGTATGATATAAGTTGTTGCTAAGTTGGACAAGCAATGATTGTGTATGATTGTAAAGGGAAGATGAAAAGTAATTATTTTATCGTGTTTTATACTTATATAAGATCGCCAGTTGCAAGACATTTTTGTGTTCGTCAGAAAGTGCTTGAAATACATTTTACCCCAGTACCCCGGTTCAAGTGCAATACTGCATACATGCTTGTCTGCAACCATTAGGCAGAATTGAAGGGGGGGGCAGACCTATTGTACGCATATTTTCTGTGAAGGGGGGGGGTGATGGAATTCCTGGAGACCTTCTTTTAAACCCCTAGCACTGTACTGGGAAGGCGCAGATTTGATCTGTGTGTGGCGCCATTTCCGTGAAGAACTTTCCTGAACAGGGGGGGGGGGGGGGGGGTGGCGGTTGAAGATGAAACACGCCCCTATTGTGGCGGTTTCCTTGTTCCTTTTTGTTCTCTTTTCAAGGGTCGGCCCCCTTTTCATTTCAGGCTTTGATTTGAGGGGTGCGGGAAATAAAGATAATCCGTCTTTTGTACCGTTATTAGTTCCATTATTCATTAGCGCACACTTCCCTGAGATAATGAACCTACAATCTATAGGCTGATCCGTAATTTTGTATTGTGTCCAGGTTGTCTTATTGTTCTCTTTATTTTATCAAGACTCAAAACTAACAAGCTATATATCAATAGAAAATAGGCCTATGACGTACCTGTATCTTTTGCGTACATTGTCCTTTGGACAGGTTGCAAAGCAAAGTTTCTGCTCGAAGTATGATTACTACTACTAAATTTCTGGTTCATTTTTTTTTCTCGACATAATTCAGCTTTCATTGTTATCCATGTATATGCAGAGGAGGGGGCGGGCACCACCCTAAAAAGATAAGAAACAAAAAAGTGGAACATTTTTTTTTGCTTGTTATTNATGAGACGCCGCCCCTCCCTATGCAGGTAACACACTAATGCCCAACTGAAAAGTCGGTGTTTGAAGTCCATAACAAAAAACGTTGATGGTCAAGGTGAATGCAGAACAAACACCATTGTTACCTTCATAACAATAGGTCGGCAAGATAACATAAAGGAGAATCAAGCCTTTTCGCAAACATTGGGAAAATGACAAGAGGTCACGAATCAGGTTTGATCTCCCATTTCCTCTGCTCCTCCTCTCCTCCTGTTTCTTCTTAAACTACTTCTTCTTCTTCTTCTTCTTTTTCATCTTCCTTTTCTCCTTCCTGTGCACAAGGTTGTTTTTGATGACCCCAAAGCTTGCCTGACATAGCAAAAACCGATGTATACGTGGCATTTGAATAATCGTAGTTCAATAGGCGGTTTTATCAAAATGTATGTGTCTTACTTGACAACGAATGAAATTATGTGGTATTTCTTGAACCGATTGATACTTGGAATCCAGTTTGCATACATTACTTCTTGCTATATGTCGGGCAAGCCGCGGGCAAGCCGCAGGCAAGCTTTTGGGTCGTCAAGAACAATCTTTGCGTTGTAGAGAGTACCCATACAATTTGCAAAGATGTCAGTAACATCGCCTATTCCAGAGAGGCCAACAATTATACGGTTTATGCATAATGTATTTTTATGTTGAATTCGAAGCTGTTATATGATGAAATAAGAGTATAGTTATTGTCATGTTTTCTCTCAATTTTATTTAGATGTGGTGTTATTCTAATTTTAATTTGCTTCATGCATATTCTGGAACACTATTAGCATCTCTGGAATCCAGTTTGCTTATATAACTTGTTGCGATGTCGGGCAAGCCTTGGGCACGCTTTTGTGTTGCCAAGATCATCCTTTTTTATGTAGAGAACGCATACAATCTGTGGCCCATTGTAAATGAGTAAACCCACTTGTTATACGAAACTAATATCCCCCTTTTTTTTTTACACACAGCAATTCTTATTTCAAACGTAGCTCTATTACAACTCATACATTTACATTAACTCCATTGGAATGTACATACTTTGTTGACAGGTGCAACAAAATAATAATTGATTTTGGTGAGGAAGCCTTGTAAAGCTTTTTATACGAAAAGGAAATACAAGATTTAGATAGTCAAATTTAAGGAAATTATCTAAAAATCAAATGAAGACTTTTCTGCTTTTCTACAAGAAGGCATTGTTGATTTTTTTTTTACTTGAAACACTTCTGTTGGCATCAAAAAATATTTCTAATTTCCTTATGCCCATCATGAATTCACATCCCATTAGTTACAGACAAAATATTCTGTTTTAGGACATAAAAAAATGCTGTATGAGAGGAATCAGAATAAATTTCTATAAATTTTCATATATCATGGATGAATGTGAAAGTATATAACCCATCGATTTGTAAAGGTTAAAATTTTCTTCGAAAAGCACATCGATTATTTTAATTTCACACTTTTTGAGTTGATGAACGCATTGAACAGTGATTCAATGGACGTAAAAACTGGGTATTCCCCTGTTTAAAGGTACCGCGCGATCTGGGAGGGCGCTCATACTATTTCCTGATTTCTGATTGGTTGCTAAATACGCTATCCGTGGCTGTTCCAATCACTACCCAAGAAGTTTTCCCCTGTTGGTGCCATGAAATATAACACTATAAAACAATATTCAGGAATAAATAAAGTAAAATATGCTATTTAGTATATAGAACTATATTTGATTGTGTTTTCGATCATTTTTTTTAGTATAGATTGATGCGTAAACATCGAATAAATTGCTATAGTTTCTTCGCAAAACGAGGAGTAAACTCGTAACGTGGCGACCACACTGGGCTGTGCTGGCGTACCGAGCGACCCACAGGACAATAGATTGCCTCAAAGAGCGTGCACGTGTACCCACGATTCGCTACCAATACCAGCAGACAACTGTTTCTCGCTACTTGGGTGTATTTTGTGCCCACCCCTCCTCACGCTCACAAAACATAGCAGATTTGCAGAGCGATTCGGAACCACGAAAGAAGGTGTTTCTTTGGACAAATCTCACTTTTCTGTACGAGTCGTGTAATTGTAAGTGATATTCTTGTTTCCCTTAACTATGTGTGTTCTTACTTGATGTTTGTGCGAGATTCATGTCGTTTTAATCCGTCAAATGTAGTGTAATTGCACTGCACTGGTGGTAGTGCGGTGTGGCAAATAGTGGGTGTTGTGAGATTGACCTGTGTCATTTTGTGTGGAGTGTTTTTTTTTTCGCTCACGTGTTTAATTCTGCACAAATTGCGTGATGATGAAACCAAAATTATGACGTGTCTAAAATGAAAATGATTCACGCACTGTCAATTTGTGATTGTGAATGACCTTATGACTTTACTCTGAGTCAGACAAATTATGTGCAATGATTTTAATATAGTTTATTCCTGTATGAAATGATAGAATTAGCATGTAAAAATATTCCAGACCAAGTAATGAAAAAGACATCGATAATATACAGGAGACTCTAGGAGGAAGGTATTCATGTATTTTCTTGGCCAACCAAACTCTAAACAAATTTCAAACAAAACAGTGAAAGGTCAAGTTTAAGGTTACACAAGTTCTATTTATAGCTGGAAATATTCTTCGTGGTTATTAAGTTTCACATCTTTGCTTGTTTCACTTTGCAGACCAATAAAAAAGTTGACAAATTTGCAAACATTTGATGTATTTCCATAGGGAATTTTCACTTCCTGTCAGACAAAATCTACCACACAGCCACTACTCACATACGTAAAATCTGTAAAATCTGCGTTCAGCACATTTCTATTGCTGTGCCAGCAGCTTAGCGGATGATCCCTTTGTTCAGCCAGCACAGTGCAGGGAAGGGTGAGGGCCGGGGGACAAGAAAAGGGGACAGCATGGTTGTAGATCAGCGAGCATGGCCCAATGGGTGTGTGCAATAGAGGAGAATGTTAATCCCAAAGCAGTTAGGCTGTTGGTTCATTTATCAAAATGAAACAAGATACTATTTTGATTTAATCTGTTTCTTAGAGAAAGTATGAAAAAGAAAGAAAGAAGGAGAAAAAAAAGATAAGTAAGAAAAACTTATTTTCTTCCTGTAGGCCTATATACTTTGACTTTTGAGCATGAATGTAATTTTAATAGCAATTTTCAAGGAATATGAATTGTACAGGAAAATACAAAATTTTGTGTGGTACACTGTCGAAATCATCTTTGAAATTCCAAATACTATCATCAATAAAGCTAAATTTGATGAGAGAAAGTCTACCATTTGTTATTTTTTAGAAAAAAATGAAATATTGGGGGGAGATGATAAGTGTCTGTAGTTTGTTATTACAATTTTACAGAACAGAAAATACTATTTAGAATTTGAATTAGTCTTCTGTGGTTTATTTAATCATGTTCTGAAAGATTAAAATTTATCAAATGATTTTTGATTGCATAAATATCCAGTTTGTGTTTTCACTCCCACAACAAATCTCTTCCACAAATGCAGATACCATTAACATTGTAGTCTTACTTCGATCAACATTCCAGCTTCAATTTTTGCAAAACTTTCAATTGATTGACGACAAGCCTCGTTGCTTTCAGAAAATTTTGAATATGTTGCATTAAACTGAAATCTAGCCTTGAAAGTTTTGTCAATTGAAAGCACCGAACGACAAAGCATGACCATTGTGTATGTGCACGCATGTACCTTTGGACATCTTTTTAATGGCATTTCTTTACATAGTAGGCCATAATGCGTTTTTATCTAGCTCAAGGGTGCGACAACTAGTAGCTGATAAGTACACATTATTTGGTGTTTGCAGTAAACTTTGCCTGCTTGAACCTTGCTCAACTTCCGGTGAAATATTTTAGCAAGTATGTAAATGTATTGTCTTTCACACGCATAGATCTTCTTCAAATAACTGGTATGGTGATTGTATGTTTAGACTATTTGGGAATGAAAAGATGGTATGTTGTACTCTCAGATTTTTCAAATCACATTTTACTTAATATTTGTTCATAAAAACTTTAGGAAATGATAATACTACACAAATCTGAAGCGTAATAAATAATTGAAATTGGAGCAATCAGGAAATAGCCAATAGTTCAAATTTTTCAACATGTTTTGTTTTACAAATTGAAAAATTTCTTTGCAAGTAATGGCAATAACAAAATCTTATCCAAGGCGTACTAGATATACAAACAATTTGCAAAATGAATTTTTTATGTAAAAATGATTAGATTACCAAGACATTGCTGGTGTCCGTTAGAGAAGTATGCATAAATTGTATATCTTGGTAAATCAGCTCATTGAAACTGACTTTTAAAAGTTGTCTCATGTTCTCATGTCTAATGAGAAGTGAATTCATTTGTTTTCTGTGCCCAATTGAATTGTTTACAAGATGCCATTTGCAATTTACAGTGAAGAACATTTCAACGTTCTTCAAGAAATGAATCTGGATGCATTTACGGTATTGATGAAAGAAGAAGGTGGGGGGGGGGGGGGGTTGATTGGGGAATGATTAGCTGAGAAAGAAAGAGGTCATATTGAACGAGAAAGAGATGAAAACTGGTGGGAGTCGGTGAGAGAAAGATTTTGCTTGGAGCATGAGCAATCGACCCTTCAGAAAAATCAAGTCCTCTGGGTGTGAGCTCCTCCATCAGAAATGACATCTTGCAATGGATTTGTGTCTCACATCGCCATGGTAACCACCGTCCGACACTTATCCATGCATCACTAATTAGAGTTAGAGAGTGGAGTGGATCATCAATCATCTTTGATTGGTCTGTTTTTCTCCGCTTTGAGATGGAATTGAGAAAAAAACGAATATACAAACATCTATATCTAGGACACTTGCCGTCTTCTGTTGCGATTGGGGTTAAGTTAAGGGATATCTTAATGAGAAATCATCATGAGAACATAATAGATTTATGCTGTGTACATAAGTGTAAAGCGTTTTTACTGATGAGCCAAGTCTAGAAAGTATGAGATCTCTAGATATGCATTAGAATTTAATAGATTTATGCGATACAAACTGTTGTATTTTTAATTACTTAGGTTAGGGCTCAGTTTGGAAATTGTGAGCCTGCGATTGTAATACAATTTTACCTTTAATTTCTTTAAATTGACAGTTATCCAAACTTTATCAAGGATTAAGATATAGATCAATTGTCCATTTCTAGCAAGATTTAGCACAATAGAGTGACCCCATAGTGTTCTTATGTATGGCTATCACAAAAGATGTGACATTTACGTTATTTACAAGTGGAGGTTACTGAACGCTTGTAGAAAAGTCCAGTGCTCACTTATGCTTTCACATTTATTTCGGGGTTTGGTTGTGATAGGGGCTCTGAAAGGAGGATAATTGATTTTGTTTGGTAAGGTGAAAAAGACGTTGAAAAAGAAGAGGAATGTGCACCAATGACTGGGGGAACTCTCCCATGTCCAATACCTCTCCGGACACCTATAAATGTAGGATTACTCCAAATCCTACAGTCCCATATGTATATTCTTTTGTGGTGCCGTTTAGCAGAGTTTTTTGCCTGCCATGTAGGTTGGTACTTCACTTTGTTGGTTATGTGCGTTATTTTTGGGCATTGTTAAAAAGTTAATTGAATAAAAAAAGTTTTTGTAAAGGACTTGCTTACATGTAAGTCCATGGCTGTATAATGGAAAGATATCTTTTTGTTTTTTGGTGAACTTACATGTATATTCTTTATGGTCAAAATAGCATTCAGTTGAACGGATAGGTATGAATCGAATAGAAAAGGCATTTATTGAATGTTTCAACACCACCCCTTCAACTATGTTTTTATACCATCTTCTACCCAATTCCCAAACAACTTTATTCTCAGCCAAAAATTTCTTTCAAAAAATTTTAGCCTATTCATTTCATGTGTTCCACATTTTAATGGAAGAGTTTAAGCATCTCTCTAGAGTAAGGTCATAGGGATTAAAGTGTACTTTCAAATGTTGTAAACAACTAACATTGATCCACCACACACGAACCAAAATACATTTAAACTATATTATGCGAATAATGCATTGAGTCAGTGTAGCCCACAGCGTACAGAATATATACCAGTTCAATGTACAAGCTCTATATAGTGCCAAAGTTCTACCAAAGCTTGGTGTTGCTATGGAAAGAAAATGGCGGCGGGTCATATATCAGGTGGTGCGTGATCTGGGGCCCCAATTCAAGGTGGGCTATGCATATAAAAGGGCCAACTCTGGCTAAGCAAAGTGTAGATAGGCGTGGAATTATCTATTGCTCTTTGAAAAGTTTGCTCAAATTGTTACGTTATAAAGATTTTGCTCCTTTAGCAGCTTTTAATAAGACAACCAAACAAGAGTCTTGGAATGAGGTGCTAAAGAAGTATCAAGTGGGAGAGGTTTTAACCAATTGTTTATATCACCCAAAGAAACAATAACCTGTTTACATTGAGGTTGCTCTCATCTGAATTTTATCTTTGACCTATTCTGTATGGATTCGAAGCTGGATACTTCAAAAAGATTTGTCAGAAAAGAGGATAAACACCTCACTGGCTGACTTTGAAAAAAAAATACTATTCATTACTCAGAGCTTTTTGCAACATTTTTCAGTGTACAGTTTATGGGTTTCTTTATTGGCTGTGCATTGGAAAATAATTGTGTATTATTGCTTGAACTTTGAATCAAATTCAAATATATGCAGTAATACCTTTCATTTTAACGCTAAATTGGTTTGGATTCACACAGAAGACTTGGGTTGGTAAAGTCAAGTGCTATTTCTAGTCAAGTTCCACGATTTCCTATCTATTTACCTTTTTTTTTTTCGTTGATTAATTAGGTCAGCAAATTATCTGACCACCATGTTTGTGAAGCCAATCGGGGGCAATTAATTCATTATTTTAATTAATGTAGCCACCTCTAAGGTCAAAATATGGATCATTAAGTATCAAAATCTAATATTGTGGGACCATTTTGAAACATGATAAATATCTCTTCGCCATTTTCGCAAATAATTTGAATGTACGAGGTTTAGCTTTTTGATGTTCACTGCGTCTCAGAGTCACCCTGAAAATGCTCAAGATGAATTTTGGAGGAAAAAAAATCACTAAAAAGAAGCTCATTATGATTGAACATGACCATGGGCCATTGAAAAGAACTAAACAGCCTTCTTATCCAGGATTATACCTCAGCTTGGATGTATTGTTCGAAAGATTTACTTTTGAATTGAAAGATGAAATCCTTAGCAATCATTGCAGGTGTTGGTTTATAGGTGGACTCATTGGTGAAAATGGCAAGGGTTATTATGGACTGGTGATTTGCAAAGAACAATCTGAAGAAAAATTTTTGTTAGCCTTCTTTGGATTTGTGTAACAGTAAACTGTTAGATGCTCTAAGTGTGCTTTGTATAGATCTGTACTATTCTCGGGATCTTAGCCTTTTTAATTATGAGAACGATGATGAAAGCATTTTGTATTTTCCTCAGAAATTTCTACTGGAAATGTATTCAACCTCTTACAAAAATTGTGTTTCTGTGATTTTCATTTGGATTCTGTATGCTAAATGCAACCTGCTAAGAAAAATAATTTTTGAAAATCCTAACTTTTTTTTCACAGCTCCGGAAAATTATTGATAATGCCAAGTGTTTGTAAAGCATGAATGATTGCAAATAGGTTAGATATCTAGATTGGTTCATGGTCACTCCTCACGTAGGTTTGAATCGTTCAAAAGTTAAATGATTTTGCTTTCAGTTCATAATTGTGAATATAGCTTGTGCAACAGGAGATCTCCATAAATATGCCATTTAAGCAGATAAAATTGAAGATATTATCGGAATGAAGAGGCTCTCTTTGTGCCCATTTGCCAACAATCAGCAACTAACAAATGATAGATGACCGCCATCAATTTATGCATGACTATTTCCATCTTACCCAGTTTCCCTTTTATCGACAGAAATGATCTGAAAGTAGTTCTGTTGGTTCATTTACATTGGTTGCCATGGCAAAACAGATGCAAGTCATCTTTGGACGTGACGTTTTCCCTGGAGGGATAGAGCGTGGCATTGAACCTGGGATCCCAGTTGTGTAAATCTTTCTTCTTCCTCAGCCTTCTGGAATTCGACAGGGAATAAGATATTTCTTCTTTATTTTTCTGGACTTGGGAAGATAAATAAATGGGTGCCAGATGAGACAAGCTCCTGTAAATTATGTGAGCTTCTGTTGTAGAAGGGTAGGTATTTGGTGTCTTGGCCTCCAATTATTTTCATTCTAGTATGATTTCGTTTAGGGCAAGAGGCTATTTATTCATTTGTTTGTATTTTGCAGTGAGCACAAGGTCTCATGAAGGGTGTACTTCTCAATTTATTTTTTTATAAGTGTGAAAGTAATTATCATGATCAGAATTATTTGTATAAAATGTGAAATGATGTTCAATACTCTAGCTTAATTGTCAGGGAATGGAAAAAAGAATACAGTGTACATTATGTAGATTCATTTTTAGAGAAAACTGTTGACATTCATGTGAGGCAAAAACAAAGTAAAGGAAAGATGATTGGGTAGATCGACTTTGTCTTGGGAAATATTTAATTATGTCATTTCGAATTAGGCGGAGTTGATTGTAATTGTAAAAGAAAGACTACGCTTTATGTATAAATATAGTGTTGGGCATCTGCATATAGATACCAGTGTCTGCATCAGGTGTGGGAACTGATTTCAGAGGGATTTTCAAGCCATTTACTTTCTTATATTATGATTTAGCCTTGATGTCCTTTCTATTGCAGAATGGGAATGATTCCCCTATTCTCCATTTAAGGCATGCATACCCTAATCCGAATTAAGTGCTCCGATTTTAGCCTTTGTGAGCAACCGAGGGCGGCAGACACCCCCTAATTGAATTCCTCTCCTGGCGTTCTGGAAAACGAAAATCTGTGTTATACTTTGCTTGAGCGACTTGCTATGGGTGCTATTCTGGGAAATAATAGGGCATGGATCGATGTATAGTAGGATAGACGGAGTTAACTGTTCTGTGGGATCTGCTTGGCTGGTCCTCTAATGGAGGCTATTTTAATCAAATTCCTTTCCTTTTTTTCCATCTGACAAAAGGTCCATCCATGTGCAAGGTTTATTTGCAGTGTTGTCGGAAGTAAAAATGTGGAAGTGTGGGGCATAGTTTGATAGTCCTGAAAGGATGAAAGCCGATGATGCTGAAAATTGTGAAGAAATTTTATACAGTCTTTAAATAGATTCTTGACTTAAATAGCTATCAAATTGTTTCAAAACCATTGTAAATAATAACTTTATTTCTAAAACTACTATGTGTATAAAAAGTAAACTGCACTACCTAATGCATGAAGGGGGGGAGGTAGGGGGAAATCTTTATGAGCCTTCATGAGAAGTAATGAAGTAGCATCGGATGTCCCATATATTCAGATGTAATGTAGCTGAATAAATGAGGCATGTCTAAATGAAATCTTTCAATTAAGCCTAATTGGTAATTTGTCCCCGAATAGAGCCGGCCATAAGAGAACTCGAACATGGGATTCGAAATCACGCGCAGGACTGAAGGAACGCTCGTTGGTATCATGTGCACGCTGAGTAAATTGGCAACATGATTAATCTGATATGAGCGGACCATCAGCTGGTTACCTTGGGCTCATGGTGGTAATTGCTTAACTTTAATGCCGCTAATTTCAATCTGACCATGTATTCTGCAAATGCATCTTCAATTAGCTCTCCGACTGGCTCAAGCACAGTGAAGGATATCGCCCGTAGGTGCGCTTTGTTAGTAATGGAGAAATTTAAAGGATGATATCTGTCCATTTGAGGAGGATAGTTGCCTCTTGATGAGTCATTTAAAGAGGGTGATACCCTAGAAATGATAAAGATTCATGGGGTTCCTTCATTTAGAATTTTGGGGGACCTTCTAAATTAGCGCTGGGTAGTGTTTCACCAAGTTACGAACGACTCTAAGAAAGACTACAGTAATATTGGCTCTTATGCTGGATGATTTAGAATCTTCTGAGTATAGTACTCATTGTGTTCCAGTCCTTATAAAAATTTTCACCTATAAGGGGGTGGAGCTACATGTACGAACTTGCGATCAATTGCAAATTGCAATCAAAATCTTCGTTACATGTGTGCCATAAGAGCGCAGACTGTACATGAATGAAAAACTGCATATCAATTTGCAACCAATGTGCAGTTGATTTGCAATTTATCGTAAGTTTGTATTAACACTACTCTGAACGACTGGGTGAAACACAGCCCTGTTCTAAACTTTATATTGAGAAAAAATGGTGTACAAGTCTGTCAATAATGTGGAAAAGAAAATTGTGATAGGAGATGGTGTGAATTCAAAATATTGCGATATCTCCCTCAAAAATAAATTCCTGATGAAATTCTTCTATTAAGACACCACCCAAGTTCAAGGCGAGAAACTGTGCCCAGCCAAGGAATCCCGACTCCACACGAGAATGGAAGACTGCATCTAAGTGCCTCATATTGAGGGTCTTTGGCACACAGCCTTGTATTTCTGGAGATGAAACAACAGGGAGATTAAAGATTTTGCTATTCAGGAGGGAGTAACATAATGAGATTAATGGACATTATGACCTCCAGACATTTTCGCTGTCTCCGATATTGATTTTCGTATCTTTTTTTTTGTGTGAGTCCTGTGAGGAGTTGTCCTTCGTTTCTGACTTGAAAGTGATGTTGATCGGATTATCCAGGGTCAAGACTGATCGGAGGATAGATGTGGGCGAAGTGTCTGCTTGGATTGAAGTAAATCTTGGTTTGATTTGCATACTTTTTGATGGGTACATGTAGATATATTTCATTTGAATGTCCTCAAACAGAAGATCAAATGTTACATATTTTACAAATCTGTACATTGTCAAAGATAAGACAATTTAGCAGAGAAAGAATACGAAAATATAATCTATAATCTTAAATATATTTGATAAATTACTGAAAACAATTATAGCCTGCAACAAAGTCCCACAGTAATAATGGCAGTCAAATTGTTCTTACAAATACTTTAAGTTTATTCATTATCAATGACTATTAAATACTTTATTTGGGATAGGGTATCCAATCATTTAAAAAGAAATTGAAACAAATTTTGATATGTTTGTTTCATGCAGGGTGAAAAATACATTTTTGCTTTTTACATTTTCCTCCTGATTATTTTAGAGCTCAAGGTGACTTTTTTCAAAGGTTTAAAGGAGTAATCGCCCCATGCCCCTTGTATTTTGTATGCTGGTTTCCTGTAAGTTTTGATGTGATAATCAATTTCCAGATTGTTTTCAAAGCACCAGATATTCTATTTGAACGCATACTATGGTCATTTTCCAAGCAATGTAACCCAGGGTGGATTGGTAACCCAAGCCTTTCATGCTTGAGAGCAAAACTTAGGTCAAGATATCCGATGCAAGGAGCATGCAAGCCTATCAGGGTGGTCATGACGATACCATCAACATGGGTCGACACCTTGTGTGTTATGCCATCAACTTGTTGCGGTTACTTTCAAGCATATCCATCCGGATACTGTGGTTTCAGAGAAAATATTTCAGAATTGGGTAGAGTTTATTTACCGCTGCCACCCAATCGTCAATATCAAATAATTGGAATTTTGGAATGGTCATTTTCGAAGCTGTGTAACCCAGAGTTCATTGGTAACCCAAACCTTTCATGCTTCAGAGCAACGTAGGTCAAGTTATCCGATGCAAGGAGCATGCAAACCAATCCGGGTGGTCATGGCGATACCATCAACATGTATGTCACCCTCATGTGTTATGGCATCAACTTGGACGGTTACTTTCAGGCGTATCGGGATGCTGTGGTTTCAATGGAAATATTTCAGAATTGCTGCTGTCACTCAATGGTCATCATTGGAACATTAAAAAATAATGAATAATAGATCTGTTATTTGTCAGTTTAATTGCTGGTAAATATCAACTATACACTGTCGTCCAGCCTTGCATCTACCTTTCAAATGTCAGTGTGTATCTAATATTCTTGGATCATGGAATTTTTTCCCTTGGTACTTATCATCAATCAAAAACTGAATATCACACAAAATTCTTATAGCCATGCTGATTTCACTGGCCTTTCAAGACCTATGTTTTATTTTAAAAACAAAACTATCCATCTCAAGAGGCAATGCTAGTCAGGATCCTGATAAAGAAACATCCCAGGCCGCTCGGCTGTCTGAACTTTTCCTGGGTCCAAACAAAGAGCCTCCCGCCTTGTGTACTGCAACCATGGCAACTGTTGCTATGGAAGAGGGTGGAGGATGCTTTTGTTGAGGATGACATGCCCATATATGGAGCTGGGTCCTCGAGAGTGTGGTCTTGTCAACTTTGATCCAAGCCTGGTTGCAAAAAAGGATGCTGGAATTGGCTAGGCTCACAAGGCCAGACCTATTTAAAGTTTTTAATTTGTATTTGGTGAAAAACAACATTCATGCATTTGATTGGTAATACTTTACCCAAATTTGTGATTGCCTGGAAATAAAAGTTGACTAAAGATGCTGATGGTGATCGATTTTATATAATGTGCATCTCTTGCTATGGGAATTGTGGTAAAGCGGTTCAGACAATTATTTTTCAAGTGGAGGTTGTTTGTTCGAATCCCAACCATGGCTTTGATTCCTGTAGGAAAAAATTCATTCACATTGTGCTGTACTCAACCCAAGTGAGATTAAAGGGTACATGACAGTCATTGATTCATGAAAGTTCATGAGCACCCCTTTACTGCTAAGCTGAAGCTGGGGTGATAATGCTATAGGAGTTGAATAGATGGGCAGACACTTTTGTTACCATTGCTTATATCATCATCATTATTGTATGGCACATACATGTACAAAGGGGAAAAAAGTTCAGATTCTTTATGATAAGACTACTGTGCCATCCTGTGAGGGTGTACTTTGTTTGCAGGTTCTTTGTGTGACCTCAGCCACGTGGTCAAATACTACTCTAATACCTGGTTGGCTGGTTGGCTGGCTGGTGTGTAATAAATACCCAAACCAGCAATTAACCTATTCCCTGCTCATGACCCAGTATATATGCCATTGCCTCTGTAGTAGTTTTCCATTTGGCACTGAGAGGGTTTGATTAAATTGTTCTTGTCCTGTTCAATTTTCATGGTCTGTTCATCTTACCAGGGAAGCAGTGAAACTTCATTGCATTTCGCTGTAAAAAAGTGATAAAAATTTGAATGTTGGCCGGAAAAGTGGATTTTCTTTACAAATTTATCAATATTCATTGCATCTCAGGTAGTATCCATCCAGATTCGGCACAAAATATTTGGACATTACATACGTTTTGGGGGATTTGCTACAAAGTTGCGATCTATTGATGTTGATTGGCAGGTACAAATCAAAACCATTGTTTCATACATTTCTTGTCAAAGCACAGACAAAAAAGTGAGTCCAAATATGCAACCGATGTGTATTTGCTATCAATTGTAACTTTTTAGCAACACCCCCTTAGACATACAATCTCTACAGACTTGCTTGCAAGCCTCGATTGTCTGCATCATTTTTTTTTTATCAGACGGGAAGATCGATGCAGACAACACCTCAAAATTCTGCCTGTAATTGCTCAATAACTGTCCCAGATTCATTTAAAGAAATCAGGACAAGTGTGAGAAAAAGGAGGATGGGAAGAGGCAAAAAGAAGAAAAATTGAAAATGAGAGGAACTAAAAATAGGATATTAAAGCATAGCATGCGCTCTGCTTGACTTCATTAATGTGCACATGTATGTATCTTAGCATGTGGTACATATATAGATGATGTGATAACGCAGGCTTCATGCAGCGTCAGAAGAAAACAGTTTCAATATTGGCGACCCCTACGGTCCCTCCACCCAATTTGCCCCCTTCGTACCTGAAACCAAAATCAAATCACATTCCCCTGCAAGTCTCACCCTAAGGAATATATTACCACAAGACATATTTTCATGTAAATTTCTGGATTTTGACATTGAAAATAAAACATATTCTAATTTGAGAGGGTAGCACCCCTGTTGGCATTGTTAACCTATGGAGGGAGGCCTGTGTTCTGCAATTTGTCAGCCATGTAAGGGGTAGTACATTTATGTTCCGGAATATTTTTTCAGTCAGTCTTCATCTGTTTGCCAATAAATCAATATATTTAATTTTGTTTTCCAATATTTTTATGGAATTGTGGAGAGGAGCAGCTATGGAAGCAGTCTTTTGTTAGATGCTCCTTTACTGATTGAATTAATTGAATTAAGCTGTATTTAGATTCCATATAGTCCTTTTTAAATAATAATTGAGATCCCGGTTTTAAACAATTTTAGATAATTCATAATATTCATTCAAACTATTTTTATTTGAATTTCGAAACATTACTTTTCATACAATTACTATCGCAATTTACCTTTGAAGATTGTAAGTACCAACACATTATTGTAGTACCAGTGTTTTTTAGAAACAAAATAATGTTAAAACTCTTCATCAAATGAATAATTGAAATTGGAATGGAAAAACTCTTCAACATTATGAATAATGAAATTCAAATTATGTTCCTTCAATAAATAGTATGTAATCAAAATGTGCTTGCTCAAAAATCACAGGGGATGGCGATGGGGGACCTTAAATATTAAGCTGAATTAAAATACAAAATTTGGTTGCTTAGTTACAGTTCATCAGTAGATGATGAGGATGTGGTTTGGAAAATTACTTTCCCTTTCATAAATCATAAATTGGGGATATCTGATGCATTACCGTATCCTTAATTTGCTTTCATCAATAAATCAGGAGATGATATGGGCTCCATTAGCTGATGTCCCTGTATGATTTGAAAAGTAATAAAAGATTTCCCAGATTATCGGCAACTGCTATCATATTCTGAATGTTTTAGTTAAGGGTAACGATACTCTGTAATGAGGTGATTATTCTGTGGCTAATGAAGGGTACGCAGAGCGTAATTGGCTGTTACTCGAGTTGCCATGGTTCCAAAATTGAGCATTATTTGGTCGTTTTCCAGTTGCTATAGGTCTCTGAAAAATAGTCTCGGTTTTGATATCACTTTTTTGTTATTCTGGCTTATTATGGTTTTAAAATTCATTTATGGAATGACTCACTTCCTTATGTCAGTTAAGAAAACAAAAGAAGTATTACAATAGTTGAAGTTTACTCTTCTAAAGTTGTCTTCTGCTATTTTTAGGGCATTTATATTTGTAAATGTTATGAAAATATGGTTAGGTGAGAAATTGGCGCCAAAAGATGATTGAGTAAAGGGCCAGAGTATTACTGAGCATGTCTTATCATATTCTTTGGCTGAGAGAGGCGGCAAAGACGTCATTGCCCGGGGCAATGTAGCCATGCATGTGAGGCATATGTAGTCCTGTGTGTACATTTGCGTGTATGCATTTTAAAATGCAATTTTGCTTAGGGCTTAGCTGCTGTGGTCGGCCAGGTGACGTGCACTTTTCATGCGCTTCGAGAGACGCAGGAAGGGAAGAACAAATAATGAGGAGCAGGAGAAGGGCGGAAGAGATGGATGAAGAAAAAGGGGGTCAAGATCAATGAGGACAGTATAAATATCATTTACAACAAATTCAAATAATTTTGACGCAAACATCAATCAACTCCTTTTGATATTTCTAGTAACCCTCCTGTATCACTATTCGTTCTCTTTCTCTTCATTTGTCCGATCTCTATTTGTTCTTCACATTTTCTTTACTCTTTAATTTCAAAACGCTTTAGATTTGTCAATATCTTATAGTGTTACATTGCTTTAATGTGTTGATTGCTCAGAGGCGGACCATGCAGCAATGTAATTAAGGAGCTAACATTGTATGCCTTGTGATATAATGTTTCAGGTAAGTGATATATTAAACAAGATGGAGAAGGTCAACTTTCGTTGAATTAATTCAGCGCCAAGAGAGACAGAGGTCCTCAGCACACTGTAATATAATAGGTCACTGATATCTGTAGGCCTACATACCCCGTGCTTCATCGTGGGCACTGGGACATTGCTGCTCTATCAAAAGTTCAATTCCATGGTGAAGAAGAACCGTGTCTCATTGCCAGTGCTAGAAACCCAAGTTAGGCATGATTGTCGCTATGGTGATGTGTATTGTTGCCATGGTGACTCATCACGAAAGTAGACTTTTGAATCACATCAGGGGCTTTTTTATCTGTTGCTGTAGCTTTGCGCAATCTTTGCCAAAGTGGATTGTTTTTCTTTGTAGTGCACTTGCATGCCAGATAGGCCACTTTTCATTGAAGGTACATTTTACCTCTCATCTCTTGACTGTGGAAAATGTAGCACTCTGTTTTATTACTCACACACTTTTAGTCAATTGTCTGAGAGTGAAATGGGGATGGACTGCCTTCTTAAATTTGAGGTGGCTGTTTACAGTCTTGTGTTGTCTTATCACTTTCAACGAGCCCAACTGCTATTTAGACAATCTTTCAATTTAGTCTTTGGCAAGAAATGAATAAATTATTTGGAAGCCTTTCTTTTAGAATTGGG
>BQKZ01001412.1:32322-48052 GCA_036244855.1 Temnopleurus reevesii
AGGTGTGAGGGTGGGGGATGGGGAGGGGGGAACAGATTTTATGAAGAAAATAAGACACTGATTGAGTAAAAAGCCTTACAATGAATTTTCCGGTTTTATTTCACGTGGTTTCCTATAATTGTACTGTGATTTTAAAGAATTGATTGAAAAGCACAAAAATAAAATTTAGATCAGGCCATGGCCCATTTTCCAAAAAGCGTAAAAATAATATTCTTTGGTCTGATACATGCACTGTATGTGAAGGAGAATGACATGCACTGTAAATATTGAACATGAAAGTAACTTGATGTACATTCCATAAGAGTTATCTCTGGACTTTGACCCACAAATTTGCTTGTCTATAGATCCCAATTCCTATAAATATAATATTGATAGTGTGTATATCAAATAGGTGAATGTGTGCATAGCTGGAAAGGTGCAGCACCTTTTATGCATTATTCTACATAAATGTACATGGTCTTTAGACCAAATATTGGTTAAAGAAATCATTGGTTCAAAATCCTTTTTATTTAGAATGTATATGAGTACCACAATATGAATAAATGTATGTCAAACCGATAAAGAAGGCAATGGCTACCATTGTTGAGGATCAAACTAAAATTGAAGCAAATTAGCCCAAACATGAATCACCTGAATTTTGTTAATTTCATTGATTTAGCACTGATAAATCATCAGTGACCGGCTGGTCATTAAAGTCTCTACTGCAATGTGCGGTGTGCTTACGTCAGCAATAGTCAGTTTAATCATAATTGTGTCCAATATTTTGACAAGATTCACACCCCTTTTTCGAAACCATCCCATCCGCGTTAGAAGTCCTTCAAATGCCAGTCTATCGGACTTGCATCCCTTGTCAAAGGACAAAGTTTACGCTTATCAAAAGAGGGAGATCCGACACAACAATGGCCCGAAAGTGAAGTGCTTGTCTAGTCCTAATCTATTGACCAATCTCAAACACCAAAAGAAAAGTGTCTTCCTCTCAATATGCCGCCCTAAGTTGGATATGATGTTGGTTCTTGTGCTTAGAGTGGAGTAGTTTATAGCATTAAGGTGTTTCTGTGAATGGGGATAGGGGAAAATATCTTCTTTAATCGTTTCTTGAAGGAACCATTGAAGAAATGGCTTTGTGATTTGGGCTTGATAGCTGGAATACAAGTTGATAATTGGTCAGACAATTAATTATAGCCTGTTCTCCCTTCTTTTTCTGTGACATATTAAGAAAATAATTAATGTGGTACGAAAATCACCAGGAAGGTTGGATTTCATTTTCAATAAGCATCTTCTTGCCAGAGAAATTCTCTCTAAGATGTTTTTTAAAATCCATTTTGATTCATACTGCATTTGATTGAATATTGTCATGGAAGGAACTTTAGATAGCCTGAACATCAATCAAAGTGATAAAAACACAAGTTACAAAAAGATGAATTATCAACTTGTACTTTGTTTGCTTAAATGATTATGTTGCTTCTGTTTTCTAAGTACAGTAATAATAACAAACCTCAGTTGAGATGAATTTGATTTAAATTTATTTACAAAAAGCATCATCTAAAGAAACAGTATGCAGTAGTGATAAATACATGCAATAGAACAGGGAGATTCCCTTATTGCATCATCAAATACAATATGAATAACCCTTGAAAGAGAAAAGTGATTATGAAACCTCTCAGCGCTGGAGATGGGTAATATACCCTATTTAGATCAGAGAGGGGTTGCATACCTTTCCCCAGCAAAGCCAGGTAATGTTTCTATGGCGATCTGGGAAGCAATTTGCAATTGCATCCTCTTACCAGCCCTTCAGAGTGGCTATTTTCGTTGCTAAATGGTTTGTGGTTAACTCAATTTCAATTTAAAGTGAATTTATAACAAATAACGCTGCATTGTATCCAGGTTTCAAGCCCTTATCTCTTTTTTTTCAAGGAGGGTGTGGATGGGAAGTGCCGAGGCAGTTGACATTAAAATGTAGGTGAAAAAGAAAGGCAATTTTCTCTTTTAAAACTCAACGTATTTGAAGAAAACTTGAATATTGAGTAAATTATGATGCTGATCATGAAGCAAGCCCACAGGCTATTAATTACAGCTAATAAGCAGCAAGTAGGGTTAGCCCTATTTCCTTTTGAGCGCATAGCCTAATTATTGTACAAATAATCGTTGTAAGCATTGCATATCAAAATTTGTATACATGTTCATGGCTGGCCTATAGCCTGTAGATGTATTGTATCTGCCAAGGAAAGGCAATAAAGAAATCCAGAACAGATGAAAAGCACAAATGGAGAGTCTTTTATCTGAAATTTCTTTTTAAGTATGACCCAGTTATATATTAAAAGATATAATATTGTCATAAAAACAATCATAAATCACTACAATTTTGATAAAATGTCACACAGTGATTACCCTTCTTCGTACAATATAGATGATGGTGGTATAATTAGAATGGTCCGACTAGCTTGTCACTTAATGCGATATGAACTATACCTCAGTTGTAGAACCAAGCTCATTTACTCTTCTCGTGTTTGCCCAGCATGTCAGCTGCACAAACATATACAGCTAGTACACACAGCTATTCTGGGGGTTAAAGTACATGCAAAAGGAAGAGCTGAATGAGGAGGGATGGGGGGAGGGGGTAGAAATATGAAGAAATTGGAAATTGAAAGGATTGCAAATTGATTGGAAGCTCATGTGTACAAGAGTGATTTGTTATGAGGATAATACAGTACGTGCTTACAATAGAAACATATTTGTGGTTTGAACATCAATTTGGAGAAGAAAGGAAATTAGCGTCACTTCAGAGTCTACTTTCTGAGGAGGAGCAATGTATGTGAGATTTTTAATGATGTTTATATAAGCCGAAAGTCTTTGTTTGAATGCATTTCTTTGTTTACAAATAATCGTCAACATATGCTATCTTAGTAAGATGTGGAAGAAGTATTGTGGAAAGAGGAATAAGGAATCTGTGGCAAGTTATTGGCATTTTCAATGTTTTACGAAGTGACTGTGTCACTGTACCTCTTATTTTTAGTGAAAATGAATGGCTAGAATGTTGGAGGACATGAAAAGGAATCGGAATTGATGTATGATATCTGTTTATTTATATAAGAGGAGAAATGGGGATAGATAATGAAAGAATGAAAATAATGGTATCATATTTGAACCCTATTGTATTCTGATAGAGAGCAACCATGACCTTAAAGTAGTTGCACAACCATACCCCCCCCCCTCCTCATACCCTCAAATACCAAGACATCATCAACCAGCGTCAGAGAGGAGTCTGTCGTTCCCATTATCCTGTCTCCCCGGCCGCATCTTGGAGGGCTTTGTGCATGCTCGTTTGCACCACTTCGTGCTGCGTTGCTCATGAAGTGAATCACTCTTCCCCTCTTGCTCTCTCTCCGTCTCTCCTCACGCATCTTCTTTCTCCTCCATCTCTGCTGGATGGGTCTCCATGGCAACGTGGATTGCGTCGTCACCCAGGCAGCAGCAGCAGCATCTCCTCGCGTTGCTGTCTTGCTCCTTCCCTGCCTCTCCTCATTCTCTCAGCGTGCATGCATCCCGTCCATGGAGATGGTGATTAGCGTTCGGAGGACGATGCGGGCTCAAGATGTGATGTGCATGGTCTGAAGTATATCGCATTGCAAAAGAGACGGGGAAAAAGACAGTTCGCTTGATCAAACACAGTTTTCTTGTCAGATGACGATGGTGCTACCCTTTCCGGAGCGTTCTGCTCATCTTTTCTGCTAATTAAGGAGTTTATGAGATTTTTAATAACAGCTTTGGATGATTATTTGAAAGTGATGAGCGGTTGTCCGTCGAGATGGCAGGGGAGTTGCAGTGAGGTATGGTATAACTCTAAATTGATTACCTTGCATGCCAATCTTGATTATGAGGTTATATTTAATTGCATTTGGATCTCTTTTGTTCATTCTGTGTCTTTGTTGAAACTATTTATTTATGAGATTTAATGCACAAGACTGTGCAGTATACTTCAATGGATTAACAGTAATACATGTAACTTGAATCAATAATTTCTTTTCTTCGTACAGATTGAGGGTGAATCACAGTCTGTTAGCGTTTTGCAATGATTCAGTTTGAAAATCAATTACAGATGATGAACATGAAATGATTACAATTGGCATTTAAATTACATCCATGTAGTTGCTTTCCTAAGATTTGTTCACGAAACACTTATCCTATATTGACTTTCAAATTTCAGATGTTGGAATGCTTCTTTCGTTGAGTCACAATACATCAAAATGCTTCATTCCCTTGTCAATAATCGCTCGATATATACACTCTCTATTAATCGTTCCTCTTTCATTCCATATCTCTCCAAATGCCAAGATCTCGTATGCCATTTGCCCATTCAGAACTCAGTTGTGGAATTCGCTGGCTATGGCACTGAGCAAATATACCATGTTAAACAGCACACGTTCTGAAAGGCTTCCTTTCCCTGCGACTTCAGATAAAGTATTCATGTGCACAGTGAACAAATAGGCACCATCATTTCCGAGTGTCCTACGATAGGTGCCATCCCAATAGGGGAAAAAATATTCTGCCTCTGGATGGTGGCAAACAGCGGTTAGAATGTCAAATATTATGCTCACACAAAGCCATCTTTATTTTTCTTCAAATTTTAGAAACGTTTTTTTTTTTTGCAAAATTTTTATTTGATCACTTTAGAATGATTACACATTGCAACAGATAGCTTTACGTAATTCATTTGCCAATTAATTAAGGGAATGAAAATAATTGTTTTATTCAACCTTGGGAATCGTGTTCCACATATGTTGTAAGAATAATATTTCTATTTTTCATTTTCTGTTCGATTATAGTTTGGAACCTGAAATATTTCATCATTTAAATGAAAATTAGTAAAAAAAGAATTTTTTTTTGTGCAAATTTCTTTGGGTGTAGGTACATGTATGTGAAGTCATGTTTGTTAAGCCATTGATGTAAAAACATCCAAAATCAGATAGAGAGCGTAATCTGACAATGTGTTACAGAATTGTTTGCCTACCAGCTTGTATGACATTGTGATTTACATCTCCATATACCCAGATAAAATTACCTGTAACAAAATGAACTGGAGATGTATACTCTGGCAATCTTTTCATCAATTCTTTAATTGATCAGAACCGCTACTTGACGGGATCTTTGTCAGAGTTTCTACGATTTCATGTCGGGGGATTGTCAGTCGTGTTTGATTATGAGCGGGAGGCAAACAGAGTCGTCAAATTTGTTGGGGAATCGCCTGGAGGCTTGGTGGGGAACGGGAGCGTGGCCCTCCATCACCAACATAGCAATTAGGGGAGGGATGTGCATCAGTGTCCACCCAGAACCTCGGCCTACCACGATGATGTCAACGGAGTGATATGGTGATCGGACAATCGCTGTCTTGTATTTACTCTTAGTGATTCACTAGTCTCACTCAAGAAGACATCTATCAAAGACATGTGATCAGATTTGTCTTGTATTTATTATTGGAAATTTAATTGTCTTTTATTTTCATCAAATGTGTTTTGATATGAAAATTTATCACTTTAAATTACTGTCAAATATTTTTTCCAAAGGCATGTCCATTGAAGACCAGTATTGGTCTCACTCTATATATGTTAGCTTTTTGTCAAAGCTTGGCATATCAGCCTGGTTATCAACAGCACTATTTCCCAGCAGATTATCAAAAGACTTTGGTGCATTTGCCAGAGGAAGAATATTTTCCTCAATTTGGCCATGTAAAATGTATTCTTCATTTCTATTTTTTTGCTCCTTAACATAAAGAATTCTCTCTGTGTAAAGGATATAATAAAGGTATATTTCATTTACATTCTTTATTGTTTGCGTATTCAGCACACAGCTCTGCTGTCTTCTGTAAGGACATTAACATTGTAGGATTATAAATCTTGCATATAGAACCATGGGATATTTATACAATACAAATGGCAATGCAAATTTTCTTCACACATGTTATACGTATAATTGTTGCCCCATGTTGAACTGTGTGAAACTTTAAAGTGAACAGCATATGCAGTGGGAGATATTGAATAGATTAGTGGTAGCCATGGCAACTAAACTCTGAGGTGTATGGCAAAAGTTACAGGGTGCCAGCAGATCTGTAGCTTACTCGATACCTACTTGTGTTTTTAACGAGACCCCTGATTGGCTAGTTTGTTCAGGTAATGCTGCTTATCTAACCTTCTGGGGAAGTGATTAAATGAGCAGGAAATCAGGTTGTAAGCTAGTCTAAAGGCACAAACCCAATTGATACAGTTTATTGAGAGACGCTAACTGCTGTGCCATGCCAATTAGGATAGACCTAGCAACATTGGTACATACATGTATACATACCAAGCATTTGCTGCTTTATGAGCTTGCTTACACATTTGTACACATATAAGTTGGTATCCAATAGGCATAATGTAGTTTTCTTATCTCCAGACTCCTAAATTGCAGAGCATACAAGAAGATGGACTCAAAGCTTTCACCTGAAAAAATATTGTGTCAATCATGTTATTGGTCAGTTGGGAACTAATTCCCCTTCTCCAAGACGCACATGTGCCATACATCAATCATAATACCTCGGACTATGCAGATTAACCTCCCTAACACTGCACACACAGGAGCTAAAGCCGTGCTGGGGTTAGACGGGTTAATTGCATTCACATGGGACCCGACCAAAACGGGCTAGTTGTTTTCCTGTTTATTATCCATCGGCTGGTTTCCTCATGGGCAGATTTCCTGTGTCAGGAACAATTGTTGTCAGGATAAACTTTGTTAAACGCATTAGGAGCACATGGATACATAGCCGTAGGAGACATACTTGAACATAGGCCTATATAAAAGTGTGTATAAAAACATTATCATAGCCAGATAGTTTGCTGAAAGAAATTCAATACAGACACCAGTACATGTGTACTGAATTATGCTGCATTTTTTTATGTTACATTGCAGTGATTGATGAAAAAAAGTTGATTTCAAGATGGCAACATTATGCATGATGCTAGACTTAAGTCTTTTCAAAGAAGATGAATTTTTAAGGGGGGGGGGGGAGGAATAAAGCAAGGAAAATTGACACGATTTTGCCTCAACGCATTTCTTATGTAATGTGTGGTATGTTGTTCTTGGCTGATTCATTTTTATATTTTGAACATGAAAATCAAAGAGAACTGCACATGCTCATGAATGTGAAATAAAGATAAATAAAGAAATGATGTCATAATGTCAAATAGTTGGATTTCCACAGAAGGTGTATTGCCCAACATTTAATCGGTGTAAGATGCTTTGTCCCTTTTGTTGAAAACTATTTACCCAGGTCTAAACCTTTTATTGGCTACTTTCTTGACGTCTTGCTTATTGGTTTTTATCAATGCAAGTAAAAACCTGTTTGAGTTAACCTGTTTGAGTGTATGACATTGCATAATACACTGATGATGACACGTGTTCAAATATTTGGAAAGTTATGACACAGATAGAGTGAACAATTTTTTGTTTCTTGTTGTTAAATTGCATCACTTTCTGCACTGCCATTTCACATCTAATGTAGACAAATGGTTGATTCTGCTTCATTAATTCAGTTTATAAGTTTAAACCTGCTAAGTATATGAATTATGATGAAGAAAAGTGGAACAAATATTATGGAGATTTTCATATTGTGGCAGGATTTTGATGGAGCAAATATCTTTTTGAGACTTTCTGTTTGTAGAGAGATGCATTTTACAAATGTGTCATTTTCATAACTCGGATATTTGTCGATACCACTTCCTTTAACAGCTTAGGCCTAGCATTTCCTTTAATAGGATTGTCAAGCCCAAGAACAAAGAAAGACATAATATGCCTGCACAAGGAAGATAAGATTCATAAATCCATTGCCATGCTGTCCCAAGTGTGCTTGGGAGTGTGTATGTCCCATTTGTGAAACCAGCTGGCTGGACCAATCACGGAGTCCGATACAAACCTGGCCGGAGTAGAGCAGTGGGTTGCTTCCTCCATCCACGGTTGTTGTGTGAATGCGATATGAGTCACAGAGGAGTTGGAAAGCTCTCCATGTTGCTGGTTGGGCTATACTTGTGACTGCAGGCAGTATTACAAGGAACGAGAGCTGGCACACTCCTTTGCTACGCCCCGCAAGCCAGCTCGCTCGCTTGGGAGGACCGTCCCCATGCACCCTCCGTTGCACTGCCGTCTTCCGCTATCTTTTCCTTCATTGCGCGTTCTTCCCTGTGACGAGGATATCCTTCATTGTCTACAGTACTGAGTCGAACGCTTATTACGACATATTCGCCATAGAGATACGCGTCCTTTGGTTTATTTACATGTTTCTTGCCGTGCTTTGCCCGATTTGGATTTTTATAAAGGAATAATTTCACTCTTTCTTGGATTTTACTTTTTGAATTTTCAAATATGGTGCGAAGAATTTTAAAGGTGAGTGATAAAAAGACTTGATGTACAGTGTACATACAAACAAGGCAAACAAAACGTGTGATAGCTGCAGGGGCCTACATGTACCAGATATGTTTATGAAGTTAATTTCGCTTATTCTTTACTTTTACTTCTACGCAATATCAACATCAAAATGTTTGATACTTTATTTCACCAAAGGAAAGTGATCTTACTATCCAGATTTAAGAATCATTATACTTATTGCCAACATTTACTAAAGTATGACACATATTATGATTATTGATCTACCATTGCTTCCAGTTTGCACCAAAAATGCAATATATTATAAGTATAATACCAATGCATGACAGACACAACTTCTGTTACAATAACTATTTACCTTTTTCATTACGTTTGGGGAATTATAATCAACAGTAATCCTATTCTGTAACCATATCCCAATAGATTTATTCCCCACACACTAATTGCCATTTGTTTGTTTCTTATCATATACACAAAGAGATAATGAGCTTATGCTGATAGAAAGGTATTATATTAATCACACTTTGTGATAACCATATGTTGAAATCTCATAGGCAATTTTCCAGGTTCTGTTGTTTACGTAGAACAAGAAATCATTCAAAATTCTATGGGTCATTTTAGCAATTTTGTTATTTATAATCTACAATCTCAAATTTGTATATATTTGCTTTCATGAAATTTTACATTTTGAGTGAATGTGGGAGATTTCAACTCGCGATTCATTGATCTTGATTCAAAGATATTGTTAAGTATATTCTATCTTTGTAGATTGAAGTAGTTCATAACTGAAAACCCTACCAATTTTTGTTTCAATAAAATCAATATCAACTTAAATTATCAGAGAAAACAAGATAATATTGTCAATATCCTAATTAAAATTTCTGACCCACGTTGCCATTTATAAAGTTTGGGCTGTCTTATTGTGTTTGGTGCTAGAAGCGTTACATTCCAACTTATTAAAACACTTAATCGCTCAATTAATAGGCTTAGACAAAAAATAATAAATTCAGTAGCCTCCCTCAATCTCCATTTAAAGCATTTAATGATTTGCCTCATTTTAAATCATTGATTATACTTCTACAAATTATAGTTATTGCTTTTTTGCATTTTGCTAAGCAATTGAATTATTAGTACAAAAATGTAGTTTTAGTGGTTAATGTTCATTTGCTCTATGTTTGTTGAAGAATTTCTTGAATCAACGGTTCTAAAGAACATTTGATAGATAGGTTGACTAAGAGAAATATTATTGCAAATTATTGTACATATGAGTTATCATGATGAATAGATTTTAATAATTTGATTAATACATTTGTTTACTTTTATAAACTTAGTATAATAAATGTTTTACTTTCATACATTTGAAATGAATGTTATAGATACTTCAAATTAAATTTTACTCTGAGTAATCCCATGAGAAGGCTGAAATCATCTTCATTTTTAGATGATAAGAGAGGGGAGGGAGCCATTTGCTAATGAAGATCCAGATTGTTCTTTACCTCTCTGATTGATTCCTATTAAGTAACAAAATTGTATGTGCTTGATTAAATCTGTCCAAATGGGATAGAACCCCCTTAGAATGAATGACGACTGCAAACCAAACCAAGATGTAACCTATTCTTGCTTTATTGCTGAAACAACTTCATCTTCTTGCATAAATTGCCTTGCGTATTAATTTGATGTATGGAGGCGGGATGAACATGTTCCTGCGTCGGATTGTTTTGCGAAGTAATCACCAGAACGCAAAGCTCTCTTACTTGATCTAAATGTTGCGGAGGAATGAAGAAGAGAAAGTGATTTATTTTGTGAGGTAGGCAGCCTAATTTGTGATGGCAATTTGTGGTTATTTATGGTCGTGTTCCGCTTTTGCAAATTGACCATGGAGGTAGTTTTTTCTACACTTTTCCCCCTTATGAGTGTGTCGTCTTAAACTTCATTATTTACAACAAAATTTTGCTAAGAGGATAGAATCGAACAGAAGGGCCAGCCTTTATCATTCGGTTAAGAGAATGTCACAATATCTTTGTAATATTGTAATTGTAATGTTCTATGATTCTTTTAAGTGATTTCAATTTACTGTATACATGTAAGCACATTTATGAGTATTTTTATAGGATGAATATATTTTGTAACTTGAAAATACACTTCGGAAAATTGGTTAAGGATCACTATAAAATGATAAGAGTGTCTTAATTTGTTGTATGAAATCTATAGCTGTGATGCACATCCTGCAATGTGAGCCCATAATGAAGGGAAAAAAATTATATGATGGTCCTTATTTTCTTTGAGTATTTTACTATATAACTGTACTATGAAGCTTCATTATTTAAAGATCAAGACATTGCATCCATGTGAACACACCTACACCTAAGAAATGCCAAATCATTGTATGATTCAGGAATGATTAATGTTGTAGATATCATCTATTGTGAACTAATCTGTTGTGACCAAAACAAGTTTAACACATAATGTCCAGGGTAATTATTAACCCATTCACATTTTATTTTTAAATGTTTGTGATGTCCATGATTCTTTAGTCACCCTATTTTTTTAGGGGGGGGGGGAGGGTATTTGGAATTCTTAGCAGAAATTGTATTTTTCATTGACATGTATCAAACTGATCTCCAATTTAGGGAATTTATGGTGTATTTGTTCTGTATCAATAACAATGTGTCATCTAATCAGGCTCAGAGATTTGTTTGTCTTTAATTAAAGCATGGTATGGCATAGGATAAACATCCAATCATTATTAGGTAAAATTAACTTTAGAGACACAATGGTAAATCTGCACTCTGTGGAATGTCACATAAAGATATATGAATTATTTTATACCCTGGTGACTACAAATATGTACATTGACAAAGAAAATTTGTTCATTATCATAATTCAAGAACATGCAGGGTCTTGTCTTAGTTCTGGAAGATTTTAGTAAAGACGTTTAAAAATTAATGTTTTTTCTTGAAATGTTTCCTTTGCAATGTAAGATGTTATGCAATTGCTTCTTTAAATAATTTCTTTTATGCTACGAATCATTCAGTCAATTTGTCTTATAACTCATTTCACTTCAGATACCATTTTATTGTTTTTACTTTTTAAATTTGAATAATGGTTGTCATTTTGACATGGATTATCATACAAAATATCATCTCAGATCTTACATCTAGGTCATTATCAAACTTTTTTTTAAAACGAGTGATAAAAAATCTCGTTTATCTTGTAATTTATTTGGAAAGAATATTAACCCGAAAATCGGACCATATAAAGAAGGAAGATACCCTGGGATTAGTGATTCATTTTGAAGTGTAATGTTAGCCTTGTGGTGTCTTGAATGGAGTTTAATAGGGCCTATTAGGGATGAAGTAATTGATCTGGGTGTGAAGAATCTGAAAGAGCAAGGAAAACAGATTTAAGCATCAAGCTTGCACAACTTATTAGTTCATCTATCCTGCTGAGCTCAGACAAATGAGCTCTTTTTGGAAGGATCAATTGCTCTTTCCTCTGCCTTGATAAACCTTTGAGTACACACTAGCCCATCCCACCAGGCTATACTATTGTCTGCGTTGTCTGTATTCCTGCATCAAGGAGGGTTTTATTTTAAATAAATTGATTTAATTAATCGTCAGAAAAGTACAAAACTTTGTTACATTCAATAACAACAGCAATTCCTCTCAACTATCAAATTGTAAAAAAAATCTTAGTATTTTTCTGGTGCCTCTTTCATTTATCTGACTTATCTATCCATCTATCTATACATTTGTCCATTTATCCATTCACCAATCCATCCATCAATTCATCTATCCATCCATTTTTAGCTTGTCGTGCAGCTACACAGAAATCAACTTTATGATTGCTGTATGCACATATTTTTATCCAAGTTGTATATGATTACTTTTTGACGAATGTATTGGTGAGAACTCCTCGAATGAAGAGTCTTCCATTATGAATCTAGGAATGTGCAGGTATGTTTGATATTGGATTTTTGTTTTTCTAAAAAGATGTTAGCAAGTCCATGGGTAAAGGTAGAGGCTAAAGAAAATCAGTTATAGTAATAGAAATGACATCAAATTGAGGCCTTTAGGGGATGAAATTCTTTTCTTTATTCCCAACTGCCTATATTCAATAGCTCATCCTCCTCTTTTTTCTTATTCTTTTTCTGGTTTGCAAGTTTTTTCTCAGGATTGAGGGATAAGCACCCAGGTCTTTGCCATGTAGCCTGGGAAATCTGGCAAATTTGTAAACAAACTGATTAATTTTTTTTCATGTGATTCCATCAAAATCGTAGTTTTTATCTGTTAAGTGTTTGAAAATATTCTTATAGGATGTTTTTTTCCTTCGGAGGTCGTATGTTGTTTAAAAAGAATGCGTATTGTATTGAAATGATTTGTATGCGTGCAATTTTAAAATTTGCTCATTCACTCTGTGGAGTGCTCTCGGCAATTGTGTATTATTGTTACCCTGGCTTTAGCCTGGCCACTGCGGGCAATTATATGAAGAAGCATTCCTGCCAGGTGCCCGTGCATTTCACCTGGGCTGAGTGCAGGACAATATTAAAGAAATTAGCACTAGCTAATTGTTTCCAATGGATGATCAATACAAAAAAAGAGAAATATTTAAACCATTATTTGCATTTGGGCTATCAATTCCTGATCTTCATTTCTGCTGATAATCAGAATGTGAAAGATAACTTTATCGTAAATGAGAGGTACAAGAAACATCTGTTGTGATATGTTTGAATGTTGCCATGACAACTTGGGAAATCTACTGGAAACAAAAATTATCCCAGGTAAGATAAGCAATTTAAGAGTTGAATAACAAATAATCGTACTTCCTGCCTAATAACTTCACTGGCTTCTCTAATTCTGGAGCGTAACATGCTCATCAAAGAAATAAAATATTTACACGTGCAAGTTCACAATAGCGCCTGTCGTTTTATAGAGCAGTTTATTTATAGGTGACAGAGTATAAGCAAGAATTCTGATGACTTCAGTGGGAATATTTCTTGATATTGAATTGATCACGGATAAAGTCTGTCTACTATCTCTTTTCTTCCTAACAATTTGTTTTTCATCATGTCAAAGTAAATAAGCTTGTCCTGCCGCCTGCCAGTCATTATTGTCGGAAATTCTATTTTAGACGAATTTCCACGCAAGAAGCGCTTTGAATAGGGCCAAGTTGATTGTGATGTTTGTTAGCCACCCACCGGTGCTTTCATCCAAAAAGAAATGGAATTTGATCAGAATATAACTGTTCGTTTGAGGTGAAATTGCCTTCAGTTAGAGGATGAGTCTTTGTGTTGGGGGCGCTCAAGCGGATCAACGAGATTGGTTATGACGAGATTATCCCATCCATGCAACACTCGTGATTTCATTTTAGAAATATCATAAAAAAATATGTGGCTATTATTCCGTAAAGGAATTTAAGTGGGCGTGTTTGATAAAATTGATGTGTTGGTAACTTACAGTTAATTTTGTTGCTTTGCAAATATCAAGGAATAGGAACATCAGAAATGAAATAGAGCCAAGTTTCTAACAATTTTCTGTGTGTGAATTTGTAGCCATTGTTTCTGAAAGAGAAAGTTGATGGCGTTTCATCCAATTTGTTAAAATCATCAATTTAGTCAGAGTGTAATTGGGATTCGGAAAAAACCTAGTCATAGTTTATGATTTGGGTTTTGAAATACAAAATTTTGCCTTTAGGGCAGATAATTCTTCCATGAAGTATCGAAATATGAGATTGAATATAGATTTTCCGAACTCCCTGGCATTCTGTACTTTCACATCATGGAAGTATGTTGTGTACTTGGTGATTCATTTTAGAAGTATTGAAAGCTCGCATTTTGAGTTTATTTTTTTGAAGGGAAAAGTTAATCCCATATCATGGGCCAAAGATTCACGGTTCAGTTTCAAAGCAAAATCTATTGAAAGGGTTCTTTGTTGTAAAGCATCAGTCATCATCGACTGATGGCTTCCGAAAGTTAACCTGAGATATTGATACCAGTCTTGAAAAAATGAAATTATTTTCTTGAAGAGACTTTTAAAAGAAGGGATACTTGATGAAGCCTACTTCCTTAGATCTTTGGGCTCATCTTTCAGCGCTTTGTACTATTCTATTCAAAGTTTGAATATTTTGTCTTGTTTGGCAAGAACAAACCTATTTGATCTTTTCTCAAAGTGATATTCTACATAGCCAATTGGGATCCATTCAGTGACAAAATTACACTGTTCCAAGGAGTTTTCAACTTCTTACATGTTCCATATCTTCTTGATATTTGCTTAGCATTTAAATTTACACAATTATTCTGAAATGTTTTTGAAAGTCATAGGGAGTTGAGGCTGAATTAAATCAAGGTATTCTCTCTTGGATTAAAAAAATTAAATGGTGGTTGGCTAAGGGCCATGATCACCATAACAACAACTTGCTTCGCTAGTCAACAATACCCAATATCCATGGAAACCAAATAATTCACCCTACAGGGATTACTGAAATGGAACAAACTTGATTGGCAAGAATTAAAAAATGTGAGCCATTGGTCCATATCAATTTCTGCCCAAACCTCTATTCATAAGGATATTCTGTAGTTGAAAAGGGGAAAAAAGAAGGGAAAAATTTGCAAATCCCAATTTGCGCCTTTGGACTGCCGCACAAAAGCTTGCATGTTTTTCTTTCCTGATACAATAGACGGGAAGTTGGAGTGGCAACAAAAAGAGAGCAAACAAACGAGGTTTGGGTTTCCATGGAAACTGAATAGAAAAGGTCATGTGAACAGAAATCTGTGTTTTGGTTTTACACCTCATATCATTGTACAAAAAAACCATCGATTATTCTTCTGGAAGTGGAGCCCCAAGCAAACGGCAGTAAGAATAGCAAACCAATGAAAATCGCGACCCTTTTCTTAGAGCACAGAGAATTCTTTCAAGCTTTTTACCGCTTTTATGCTCACATTACCTTTTATGACTCAATAAATGGTTTTGTGAAAGTTGTTTTCTCAGTTGCTCATGTTATTTTATGTTTTTGAATACATTTCTGTCAGAATGATGTGATGTACGGTGAACATGAATGAACTTTCGGAAGAGTGCATGTAACATGATAACACCCTGCAGAGTCGATTGTATGATGCGTGACAAGAAGTTCATTTCCTTTCATCACACTCCAATTGCTTCAGCATAATATTCATTGTACAAACTTGAATGTTTAAAGAAATACTTCAATTCACACTGTTTAGAATCAAATTTATAGCAAAATGAAGTGAACTTATGTATTCTAGGTTATATAGAAATGGAATGGAGTTTCCTTTCATCATGGCAGTTAGCCCCTCCCCCCCCCC
>BQKZ01001412.1:48128-78211 GCA_036244855.1 Temnopleurus reevesii
AGAATGTTGGAATGCCCCTCATTTTTAACGAAAAAAAGTGACGATCATTTTGAAAAACTTGGGTTTTATCATTACGTTTTTAACACTTAAAATTCAAATAATTCATAAGGAAAATTAAGCTTTAAAGGTGATAAAAAGCCAAAGAGCATCTGAAAATATCTCTTCAGGTCATGCTTTATGTGTACATGTATATTAATAATTTTACTGTGATTTTTCAATTTTGATGGAGGGCATCCAAACATATTTTTTTGGCCTTTTGGAAGTACTCCACACATATCTTATGTACATGTATGCAGCATAACTTGACCCTCAAACTGACTATTGGTATGCGGGTCGTACATGTATGAGTGAATTATGTACAACTAGTCAGCGCCAGGTCGACCTTTCAAGAATTTACAGCACCGAGATCTATGAACAAGCTGTAGTAGATAATAAATGCCAGTAAAATGCATGATATGGAAGCCTGTAACATAATAGATCAAATTAAAGTTCCGATAATTACTAATCCTAATTCTATCGCAAAACATATACATGTATACTACAGGTAGTGATATGATAAATTTTCAATTAATTGTATCACAATCAATTTTTAATTAATGATATCTCCTGTATGCTGTGATGTATCCATAATGAACTTTGTGAACAGATTTGTGATAGAATATTCTATGATGGCTAGTTGCTAATCAAGGTTTGATTTGCTTTTTAATGATTTTATTTGATCTTCATGGCGATATTTTAAATTGTGTGATTGCATTTTGATTGCTTTGAACACATGAATGAGAAAACCATGATCATAATGAAAAACTCATGTATATGAGTAAAACAAACATACTGCAGCTTATCTGTTTGGACTCAAAATCATTAAATCATGTTCACATAATGTACAGAACATAACAAAAAGAATAAAAGTCAAATGTTTATTGCAAATATTACTAAAACAATTTTCTCATGAAGAAATAAAAAATTCTGAATTCTTTCCTAGCTTCAAGCACCACTTATCGTTTCACATTTCAATGTTTTGCCATCTTGAAGAACAGAATGTCCGAACAAGGTTTTTTCTGTCATTCTGGCATAGTTTATTGCTTGATGAGAATATCTTTGGCCTTCTGGAGAAAGAAATATGATATTTTAACTTTTTTCTCCAGCCTTCTCAAATTTTATTAGACAAGGCTAAACTGGTTGTGAACATTGGTCTTGTGTAAGAGGAGTAGATGATCTATATCACATTCTGTATACAGTGGAGTATGCATTCCTTGAATTCCGCAAAGAAATATCTGACAGTAAATGATATAGGTGGGACTACATGTAGGCTGGTCATAGGAGTAATTCTATACATGGGATATGTTTATACCATGCTGATAAACGCAAAAATTTTTGTGTAACAATGGAATAGATAGTGGTAATGTTTGTTGGTCTGTCTGTGTGGATGAGTTTTGTAAAGTCTTTGAGTTGGT
Source organism: Temnopleurus reevesii (assembly GCA_036244855.1). Taxonomy (NCBI): domain Eukaryota; kingdom Metazoa; phylum Echinodermata; class Echinoidea; order Temnopleuroida; family Temnopleuridae; genus Temnopleurus; species Temnopleurus reevesii. The sequence goes on from BQKZ01001412.1 coordinate 49,583, forward strand.
GAATGTTAATGTTCTGTGCCAGCAAAACTGTATGATTGAGCAAATCCAAATTAAGCATCAATTCAATATCAACTTCAGTGTGAAAATCTATGGTTTGGTAAAGCAATAAAGTTCCAAAATTCATTTAATTATCAATTTTGGAGAATTAATAAAATCCTGTTCACACAAAGTTCTCTTCAAAAGATGGATAGAGACTCATATCTACTAAAAACTTGTACCATTTGTGCATCGCAATGTACTTTTTTACTTTGAAAAATGATTAACCTGACCCTGTTTAAATACCTGTCTGCCCAACCTGAACACCACTTCTCACCCTCTTTCTCACCATCCCTCGTTCTCTTTCTGTTTCTCTTTCTTTATCTCTCCTCGGCATTGTGCTTTCAGGGCCGTAAAGGCCAATGCCACGGTGGCACACAATCCCCTCATTGCCAAACTCTAGATTGGGAATTGCAAACTGTACCGTTAGTTTAATGAGGTGGAGGTGACGCTGTTGTCATGCAAATGATGGGGGCAGGGCTTCACCCATTGCACTGCAGAGAGGTGCAGCGGTGCACCCCATTATCCTCCAAGCACACGACCCAAACTCTGTCCACAGAACTCGATTTTCACTTGGATCGTTATAGAAAGGATTTTTAAAATGGATTTGGCAACTTTTCTAACGATGGTGAGATTGATTTTTCCATTTGCCGCATGGAAAAGTTTGTTTTTGTGATTTGTTCTTTGGATAAGGAAAGCACAAAAGAGGAAAGATTGAGTTGATAGGGAATATTGTTCATAAGTTCTATTGTGAGAGCAGTTTTTGTGAGTTGATTGTGCGATTTGAAATGTGAACCTCTAACTTATTTCCCCTTTCTTTCTCCTTTTTTCTCCGATTTGCAGGTGGTGACCAGCCACCATGCCTCCTAATCGCAAGCCAGAGGACACTCTCTTGAAGAAACCCCTTACGCTGGGTCTCAGCCAAAGTTTCCCGAGTTCTGCGCTATCCACCGCACTGAAGCAAGTCAAAATCGAGATGGATGACACGGACTTGCCAGACCTGAACAGCAGTTGCTTCGGAGCAATCAGAATGGACAAAGGCCCGTTGGATGATGACGAGCTCAAGCCTCTTGGATGGCTACAAACCACAAATGTTCTTAAAGACATCAATTTGGATGATGACGACGAAGATGATGACTCGTACTCGAAGGAAAACGATGTTGGTAGCAATACATATAATGGATACGGATATCAGGACGATCCTATGGACCCGCATCGTCACATCAATAGCAAACCTCCGTTCTCGTTCAGCTGCCTCATATTCATGTCGATAGAGGACTGCCCTCTCAAGCGTCTTCCCGTTAAGGAGATCTACAGATACATTCAGGACCACTTTCCGTACTTCCGAACCGCGCCTACGGGCTGGAAGAACTCTGTCCGACACAATCTCTCTCTCAACAAGTGCTTCCGAAAAGTCGACAAAATCAAGGGACAAGTAAGTTTCGATGTTGTAAGTACTTTCTTCTCACTATCTTCTTTGTAGGGTTAGAAATCTTTAATTTTGGATTTGGGGTGAATGTTTTTGCATCATGTGAAACCGATCAATGGCAAACAAGTTTGATAAAACTTCTGACTTAGTAATGTGATTACTGACAAGTTATTGAATTTGAAAACTGTTCATTGCAGGAAATTGAAAATTTGTAATGTAGAAGGGTAAATCAATTAAGTGTTATTAGATTGTAAACTTAATTTAGTCGATTTTCGAAGAATTACGTGGGAAAGTATGGAAACTCAACAGAGTACAGGGAAAGTGGAGAAAATGCTTAGGAGGAAAAAATTATGAGCAAGCAAGAAATGAAAAGGAAAAAAATATGGCTCTTCATACCCAAATTATCGCTGCCTTCGTTCAATCGCCGAAAAAAATTACCCAAAACATCCCGTAGTTGTTCATCATGGCTGCAGATTTTTACTCACTTCCTGCTGCCTTAGAGTGCAGGCAACTTTGATTTGATTACCATGGTAACCGATGCATGGTTGCTATGGGGACTAATGTGAGTGTGACTTTCCACCGTGGGTTGCTTCCAGGACAAACGGCTTCAGCCAGGACTGTCCCGAGGAAAGCTAATGGGTGCTGCCTTCAGCTTGGATCTCTTCAATTCTCTCTCAATTTTTTTTTGTGATTCATTTTCCTTTTTCATTAGGGTGAATTTATTTTTAGTATATCTTGATATGCTCCCTAAAACCTAGATGATTGGAAGGGGCTTTTTATTTGAATTTTCTCCTGAAATATAGCCTTCCATTTACATTTTTTGTATGCATGAAATCTCTCTTTTTTTTCTTTCTCTTTTCTTTCATTTTCTTTTTCTCTTTATTTTTTTTAACACATCTCTTCAAATGCTCTTTTAAAGGTCTAAGAGTATTGTTTGTCCTAGCCACATAATTTTGAGCATCAAATAGGATTAATAATTTTGTACTCTAATTTTTTTCTAAACACAAGAAGGTGATGACAAAAATGTTTTATATCTCCAAAATGCTCTCATTTAGAATTGAACAAAATTTTACAATTTTGGTTTAAAAACTTTCTTTTGAATAAAAAGTTTTTCACTTCATGTTCTACAATTTACATACAACAAATTAAATTCTTCTCTTTTCACAAAACTATATACATAAAGTAAAAAAAGAATTTGTAAATATTAATGATTTCAGAGAAACTCCCAAAGGGCTGACAACATTCATACATTAGTCAAACTTGTTCTTTGAGAAGTTAAAAGTATGTGTAGGTTTGTTTACCAAACTAATGCATCAGGGAGTGGTACTGGCTAAAATTTCTAAGGCTTTCGTAACATCCAATCAAACGCAAGACCAAAAATAAGCACATGACGTAGCATTATTCTGTACCTGAAAAGTACTGTCAGTAGTGGTACACTGTACTATGCAAATAGTTTGGTAGTGGAGGTGTGGCTTATGCCGTTCAGCCAATCATAGAAGTTTTGTCGTGCCTTTTTCATCAATCACTACAATGTTTGATCGGTGAGTCCCAATTTACAGTGTTCAGAGGAACGGAACAAAATGACAAATATGTTTACAGAAAGAGATGGATAGAGAGAAGATTTTTTCTTTCTTTTTCGGGTAAATCTATATTCAAATACCACGTTGAATAAAGGATTTGGGTCATTTAGCACATTTTTTCAGCCGAAGTATGTCTTTTTATTTTCAGTGGGAAATGTGAAGCTTGCTTGAAGTGCAGTTTGTTTGGGGAAGTTTATATTTAAAGTGCAATTTAACTTTGATTATGGAGATGAATGATCATTTAAACACTAATGTACAACAATGTGGATGCGCCAAGGGGGGAGGGGGGTGCATACTATTCCAATTTTATTCCAAACTCTATTAAACGGGGTATTACCATGTGTTCAAGATCAATATGTTGGCTCTCAAAGTTGTCGCTTTAGAAGAAAGCAACTTTGAAGTATGTTCCAAAATGGTGATTTTTAGTCAGATTTTGGTCAAACAACATTTGTATGTTCATGGTCTGTGCAAACTGTCAAGGTTGTGATGTTCCAATATGTAGGTATATGTAACTAGAGCAAGTTTTGAGTGAACAGTTCTGATCGGGAATGAAGTTTTCACACAAAGCACTCTGCTTTCATGACTAATATTTTCGTCATCACAATTCTATGCACCAACAAGTGTATGAAAATTGCTATTAGACCTGGGTTGTGGTTCATAAAGCTTTTCTTAGAGTTACACCAGGCTGGTGACCCTTTCTTCGTAGCTACTTTTGCAACTTGCATTATCATTGAGTGCAGAAAGGGAACACCTGTCTTACGCAGAGAGTTGTTCATTCATGTGCCTTTACCAACATCTTCATTATACACAAAACGGGTCTCTGATTTGTTAGCAAACAATTAAAACATTTGAGTCAGAAGTTTGAGAAAACAATATCCATTTTCTGTTTCTGAAAAGATATTGCCAAAATCATTAGTCTTGACACATCAATAGTGGATTCTGTTCCAGAATAATGAAAAGGGATTGATTGCAACGAAAAAGTCTGGCAACTGTGTACATGTGCTAAACATTGTTTTGTTGAAATACAATTTCAAGTTCTGGTTCTGTGCTGCAAGCAATGTACTGCACACACTTGCTTGACTAAAACCTGAAACATTTGATTATTTTTTGTTAAATATGACAATTGAACCTTTGAAAATGTTATTTCTACATTCTATTTACCATAGAGTTCACTTTATCATCTCTCAAGAACAATTATGTTTGTCAGTGTGCACAAACATCGAAATGCAAATAGCACCAAATGTTCGAACTGAAGTTTACAGATTGGTGGAAAGGAAGAGTGTAGGCCTTGTATTTGTGAAGAAAAATATGACTAAAGGAAATTTGTTTTATGGATTTCAGGATTTTAACCTTTAATTTCTAGGGTTTTTTGTGGGAGGGGCATATTTAATGGATTTAAGAAGAATAATGGTTATGTAAAGGGAACAAATAATCTACCCCATCCCCCCCAAAAAAATAGATTAAAAAAAAAATAATTATAATAAGTGAAATAAAAATAGATAGACAAAAAATGCACAAAAAGACAAAGTTGTATTATATAGTACAGCGTAAAGGGTAAAAACCAATGAATTCAATTGAAATAAAAGTTTTGTGGTAATTCTTACATATCCAGGGAACATATCAACTGTGTGATTGACACTTTCCCTGATAACACTATCTTTAATCAGAAAGTAGCCCAATAGTCATATCTGTATTAAAACTGATATAACAAATACACGTGCAAAAAGGGACAAAGAGGTCCTGCAAATGTTTACTGTTGTTTATCTTGTTACCATGGCGACTGACCTGCTGTTCCCCCTCACCTGCCCGTCAAGGACCAGCAAAGTGAAAAGATGATTTCAGACAAAGAGAACACAATTTGGGGTCATTAACTGGTATAATCCTAAAAAGTACTTTTGGAAAAAAAAGAAGGTCCTCAATTATGAGATAAGCTTTCAAAATTAGTTAAATGGTTTACATTATTGGGCACTCATTGCAGCTGCTATTATGCTCATGTTAGCCTTTTGGAAATGTCTATTTTGAGATTTCTTTGTTTGCTTGCATTCAGATCATTTGATCATTAAATGTAATATGAGTTTGCAAATGAATCACTCATAACTTTCAGATTGTATGAGAAGACTGTAGTGCAGTGGTGAATATGGGTACACATTACCATTTGATTTTATAGCACTTAATTACATGTACCACTCTTCAAATTTCAGAGAACAAAGTTGTTTATGCTAAGTAAATGAGCAATTGTCATATTTCAGTTGTCCCTCGATGAGGCAGGGAAGCGAGAGTAAGCATGAAAATGAGGGGAGCAAGCATGAAAATAGGCCAAGTGAAAGATGAGAGCAGATGTGCTTGAGTAAATGAGAGCAAGCAAAGAGTTCTGATGAGAAACAGAGAAAAAAAAAACCTCCAAAGATGACAGAAAATTTGGAGAAGCGAGATGACATGACAGTTGAGGAATGCAAAAAAGAGAAGAAGCGCAGAGAAATTATGAAAAAAAAAGATAACTTGTCCGGAAATGGAGGAGCATGGCTCATCCCCGTAGGTATGTGAGCAGCATCCCTATGTTCCCTCTCAAACATGGTTGCCATGGTGATGCATCCATCGTATCTAGCCTCCAACTTCTTGGTAGTCTCAAGATACAGGCCAATCAATACCAAAATTGCTGCAAGTATTGGAAATGATATTTTCTGAGTTAGGTGTTGAAGAGCTTGATTTATCATTTGCTGGTACTTTATAAGCCAATTGTAGCAGTATATCAGAGTTATCACATTTTAAGCTCCAAGAGGACAAGTTGTTCAAATTCAAAGATTAAAAAAAAACATGCTTGGTCCAAGGCTTGTAGCCCACTCCTTCTGACCAGTCATGGCTGCTGTTGCCAAGCAACTGTGGTTGCCTAGCAACCAGAGGCTTACTCAGCTTGTCAGGGATGAGGTCACTGTCTAGTTGCCTGGGACACAAATTACTTTCTTCTCACTTTCTTCTTTTTTCCATTTTCTTTTCTGTGGTTAAAGTGGATTTGGCACTTGCATTGGATTGATGTAAAAGAAGAATCATCACAAGGCACGCAAACTTCCTTGTGGCTTGTCTGTACATCCCTGCCTTTTTTCTCATGTGTTTGTAGCTTTTAGTTTGTCCTAGAATTGTTAAAACAAGGAAACAACTAATTTCCTGGTTACTGAATAACACCACACTAGTATCCAAGTAAGCTGCATTGTTCTCAATTAATCCCATTGAAATATGTGGAGAGATACAATGTAATTCATCGTCATAGAATTGATTTTCTGTTTGCTCTTTTGTTTAAATAATTATGGTTGGTTTTCCTTCGCTACACATACTTTTCAGCACTAAAAAGGTTGCACATTGCAATTTTTAATTATTTCTTTTAATTCAAACTGTACACGGGTATTATGAGATAGATGTGGAAAAACTGATTCATCACCAATTGCTGTAAAAATATGGAAAAATGTATTTCAACTGTTAGGTATTGTTGAAGGTGTCATACATTTGAATCCTTTCATTTCCACAAGCCATAAAAATACCTCCTATTATTATTATTATTATCATAATTTACGATCCATTGTAAGAAATTCAATGCAAGTTTCATTTCTCTTGTTTTGGACATGTTATGTTTGAACAAACAACAAATTTGACATTCATGACGAACACATGGCCTTATTTTTGACAAAGCATTAAAGAAAGACCCAAGGCTACAGTACCATCCATGGAGCCAGATGTAACTAGGCGTAGTTTCACTTGAAATATCTTCTTTCTTGATATTTTTTCTTGGGTCTATTTGATTTTTTTAGAGCAATCACTGATTGATATTTCCTGAGGATTTTTTTTTTGTGTAGAATATGTAATTTTCAGGGTCTTGAGAGCCAGACCAGTCGATTTGATCTAACAAAGGGAATGGAGACTCTGGCAACAATGAATAGAGAGGTCTGGAGTACATGTGCAGTAGCAACGCCAAGCTGTTGTTTGGCTCAGTTGCCATGGAAACCAGCAAATTACAAAGATGATGCCCTGGAGCTGTAGCAAGATTACTTCTCGGATTTCCCAGCCTTTCCCTTTAGCTTCTTTCGCATTTTGAATTTATTTGAATATAGAGTTTGATTCTTTTCATCAATACTGAGGGGCTAGCGGTACTTCGAATGGAGCGATATGCGCTTTTGATGGGCATCTCAGTAAAATTGCTGCTTTCTTTTTAGCATGGTAAAATTTGATTTAGGAGATTTTGTTTCTTGCAGGTATGATTGATTGCCTTTGTGGCGTAAAAAGTGCATCTCTGTCCCTCTGTCTCTCTCTTTCCCTTTCTGCTCCTCTCTCTCTTTCTCTCCCTCACCCCTTTCCTTTCTCTCCTTTATTCATCCCTCTCCCTCTTTCCTTATCTCCAGTCTCCATACCCCCTCTCCCTTTCTTTCTCTTTCTCTCCCCTTTCAAGCTCCCTCCATCTTTTTCCGGTTTCCCTTTCCCTTTCTCTTTCTCTCCTTTTTTTTTCCCTTTTTCAGTCATCCTTCTTTCTTCTCTATCCTCTTCTATGATAGATCTTTTCTCATCGTTTCTCTCATCTCAACAATACTTGAATGAAGATATTGAATTTTAAATCAGACATTTGTTTGATTGTAGAATGGTTGTATTGATTATTTTAATCCATTATGTACTACATACATGAGAATTTATATAATTCATATCTTACATACATCAGATTGGACTGTAAAAGCTTTGCATTAGTAACAGAATAATTAAACATGCAATTCTGAAATTTTAATCAAGAAAAGAAATATTGGAAGCAGATTGAAGTAACAATGCTTCAAACAATAATTTGAGGTTGGGCCTACATGTATATCCTTGCAATCCATCACGAAGTAAGATAATATAATGAGATGAAAGCCCCTCCCACATCTACGACCTGCCTAGATTGTAGCGCCGATTGGATTACAATGCAAACGCAACCAAAGCATGTCGCAGATGCATCACAATGCAGCAAACAATATGGAGCTCTGCAAAGGTGGCAAAAGGGGAAAAAAGAGAGAAAAAGGTGCGATTTTATTATGGGGTAAAGAACTGCCTTGATGTGAGAGAATTCCTTAAATTGGCAATGCAATGCAGGGGCTCGTCCCAAACGAGAAATGTGAAGTAGTCGTAGGGTGTACGAATGCACGCTGGTTCGCAGCGCGATGGCGGTGTGAAGATCAATAACGGTATTTGTAAGCACGAGAGCGAGTGGGAAGACGCGGGGATGGAGAAGGGAAGACGTGTCATAGAGGCTAATGCACCATGTCAATATTTTCTGGGGGTTCTGAGCTCTTAAAAAATTGTGAAGGAGAGGTAGACTTGAAGCAAATGGAGTAAAAAGTAGCCCCTATATGCTCGAGTATAAAAATTATATAGCAAGAAAGATTATGTAGTTTGATATGAGATTTTAGCGTAACAAATCCTCATTTAAGATTTTTATTAAACATCATACCAAAAAAGGAAGTCGATTGTATGGTAGTCATTTTTTACATTCCCAGCATCTTTTACAATTCAAGTGTATCTTTCACTCAGTTGTATGATATTATTTATGGGAACATAATTCCTGTGGTGACATATATACACATAAATCCAAGTTATGCACATTCCATAAATAACGCGATAATATGCTGTCCCAGTATCATATTTCCTCCATATATATTGACACTTCTCTCCAGAGTCAAAGTACGATGCGAGATGTATGAGAATTTCACGGCGGAATTCCGTCACACAGTGAATCACGGGTCGGGAATTCAAAAACATTTTGCTCTCTCCCTCTCTTTGTCTCTCAACGTTCTAAGCGATATTGGTTATTCATTAATTTGTTGGTCTGAATTATGTTGCATTTACTCTGCTGATTTGTGATTATAATCTGCCATGAGTGATTCATGGTGAAAAAGGTTGATGGAGTGCGTCGTCGTCGGATGAAAAATTGATCAGCAGGGATGTGGGGCGAAGGAGGAAAGCTGCCAAGAAAGAGATAATAATTCTTTAAAAAAGAAGATGTTATTTGTGCTCATCTTTTTTAACTCGGATTTCCTTTGTATGACATCCTATTTCCTTGAAAATTGCCTTTTTCTGTTGCCAATAGAAACATACAGTTATATAAACATGTGATGAGAAAATGGTGTCACAGATATTTATCTGGTGATGTTGGATCTATTATTAATATGAAACCAGTTCAAACCTCACCTCTTGGTTGTAGCCTCACAGGCTACTCCATGTAGTCACGAAATGTTCGTGTGATGGATAATTTCACGGTTCCTAGTGTAACCTTACACCTGCCTCTTCCAAACGATATGTTTCCCATAGGGAATTCCTTTTCAATCATTTCTTTTTGTTGTTTCTACATGATCATAAGGCAGCTGCTTTTACTTAAACTTATGGATTTATGACCTTTCAATAACAAACAGCCTTAATTAATCATCTTGTGACTGACATATTTTCTCCTTTTTTTCTCCCTACATCTTGTTCTTCCTCCAGTCGTTAGGTAAAGGTTCGTTATGGTGCGTGGACCCTGACTACAGGCCCAACCTGCTACAAGCCCTAAGGAAGACCCCTTATCATCCTTATCATCATGTCCTGCCATACTCCCCCTACGGCTTCTCAGGGGGACCACTCTCCAACATCTCAAGGTATGGTATTCTGGAAGATATAATAGAAAATGAAAATTATAGAACTATGAGGCCATGATTATGGGCCAAGCATGAGGCTCATCCTATTTCAAGCCCTAAGGAAGACCCCTTATCATCCTTATCATCATGTCCGGCCATACTCCCCCTACGGCTTCTCAAGGGGACCACTCTCCAACATCTCAAGGTATGGTATTCCAGAAAGAAATAAAGGAAAATTGTAGGACAAAAATCAATAATTGATAACAACAATGTTGTGGCCCCAGCTACAGGCCCAACCTCCTGCAAGCCCTAAGGAAGACCCCTTATCATCCTTATCATCATGTCCTGCCATACTGCCCCTACGGCTTCTCAGGGGGACCACTCTCCAACATCTCAAGGTATGGTATTCTGGAAGATATAATAGAAAATAAAAAATTATATAATTATGGGGCCATAATTATGGGCCAAACATGAGGCTCATCCTATTTCAAGCCCTAAGGAAGACCCCATATCATCCTTATCATCATGTCCTGCCGTACTCTCCCTACGGCTTCTCAGGGGGACCACTCTCCAACATCTCAAGGTATGATATTCTGGAAGATATAATAGAAACTGAAAATTATATAAATATGGGGCCATGATTTCAGCCCCAAATGAGGCCCAACCAACTTCCATACGTGTCCCCATGCAGTCTCTTAGAGGGACCCCTTTTGAATATCTCAATGTATGGTAATTGAAGAAATAATTTAGAAAGGAAAAAAAAAAGTTTGAAGATATCTTCACTCATTCAGGATCATTCACTTTCAAGCACATTTCTTTGGGATTATCTGTGCAATGCAATCCAGTAAATATTGAACTAGAGATCCATTTATGAAGCATTCTGGTCCCGTAACATACCACATGACCGTGTTAACTTTTAAAAATCCAGCAATGACTGCAAGAAAATAAAAAAAATTGCCAAATTTTGAAGCAAAGGGAATGACAAACGTACCGGGGAAGAGCATGTTTGTTCAAATTTGTTGTGTGTTGGGGAGTGTTTGCACTGCACTTAAACGCAACCCCTTTGAATTCCTCGTCAGAACACTCACCCGATTCAAACCCTTGGAGGGGGCGCCAAAGATAAATGCAAAGTTTATAATTCCCCAATGACATGCTTTCATCTTCCGCCTCTATGTATATTCATCAGCATTTCTTGACATGCCATCGAAAATTTGATTAATGGCCACAAACCAATACCAATATTGATTATGTATAAGGTCAGATAGGTTAGTTGATCATTAAGATGATGTTCCGTTTTCACATTAGCGCCCTGCATGTTGCTGAAAATCACCATGGCAATATGAATTCCCTAGTATACATCACAGCATGCTGAATGTTTAAAAGTTCGTGAGCCTGGAAATATTAAATATTTAACAATCGCAAGGGAAATAACCTTTACAGTCATGGAAAAAATTGCTGGAGGGGACTCGTAAATCAAATAATGTTTTTATTCCATCAGATGATAAAACATGATCAAAACGGAGAAAAGTAACATCATGTGATAAGTACCTATTATCACTAAGCTTGAGACTTTTTCTCTCTGAGAGCTATATTAAATTGTGTGATGTCATTTTACAAACATATAGCTACATTATCACAGCCATATTTGCAGGCATGCAATTTTGTGTGAATTTGAATTTGTTCAGGATTTCAAAGTCAATGGAGTGTGGATGAAGGGAACATTCTCTATGTTAAACATTTATTTTGGTAGTCAGAAATGTTAGGGGGAGTGGAGTTGAAGACTCCTCCTCTAAACGGTATAATATTTATATTTCTTTATTAATATTTGTTAATTGTATTTTTTTCTTGAAATGATAACCCTTGTTTCTTGTTTACTCATATAGTGACTCTAAGAACTTGTAATAGGTTGTGAATTTTTATTATTTTTAAATTTGGATTTGAAATATGAGTTAAAAATAGCCTATTCCATAATACATGTAACCACAATTTCTTTTCTATTATGAACAAAGTAATTGCATGATTTACAAAACCAAAATACTGTTAAGCTGGGGAGTACTTGTTATTCATTAGTACAATCAATTATTATTACGCTCAAACAGAACTACTAAAGAAGAAAAGTAAGGAGGAGATAATTACATTTAATTGCAAATTACCCTTCAATTGCCGTCCACTCCTCAAAGTCATCGAACAAAATCATCAAACCATAAAGAAATTGACTCATCATGTCTTGACTGGTCAAGGCGATACTTGGTCAATATTGACCCATCCCTTTTTAAAGTCTCGAGAATAGGAAGGAATGAGGGCCAGTCATTGGTCTATGATACTAAGTACTTCATCAACGAGTGTAAATGAGTACTTTGGTGTTTGATATGACTAAGCTTTCGCGGTTCCTTTAAAAGGATGATGAATCAAAACACGTCAAGTTTAGTTTGTAATGAAAATTAAGCTTGGGTATTAAAGAGAATTATGTTGCACTCCATACCCAATAACATTCCTTTTGTAATTAATCACCCTTGGTTTAGTGCATGTTGTCTACAACTGATGTTTTTTTTTGTAATAGGCCTACATGTTTTATTTAGAGAAATTTGTTGCTAAAACAATTGGGTAATTCCAAAAAATCATTTCTTAATCATTTGGAGATATCATTTTCTTTATTCAGGGGGGGGGGTGGTATCTAGTGTTTTGGAGAAGGCAGATTTGGTCCAGGTTGATAAATTAGGATACGTATGGGCTCGAGTGTAAAAATAACAAATCAGAACCAGTTACAAAATTCAGCGAACTGTCAGTAGAAATCACCTGACTTTCATTAATATATGTATTCCCAGGGCGCAGTTTTTGTGAATTCCCCAAAGTGGAATTATTTGATCAGATTTCGCTGGGTGCAGGGATCCGAAGTAGCACGATCTCTGCCCTATCTAAGTGAACCCGAGATATTGCATTGATCCCTACTTCAAATATTTCGCAGGGGTAGAACAAAAATTGTGTTCCGGGGGGAAAATTGATACGAAGAGAAGAAATATTGGAGGGATTTGGGTGTTGCTTGTTGGAATGCTGGGGGTTTACATAAGTGTACCTGAGCATATTTAACAAAAAAGTTTTGCTAAGATGTCCTTATGGTTTCTGCTTGCAAGCGCTTCATAATTGATGTCTTTAAAAGATTGTTTTAGTTGTTGGTTTTCTTTTTCAAAACCCATAAATCCATTTCTTTCACATTTTCTATACATTCATCAAATGGTTTAGGTGTGATCGTTTAAAATTGAGCCTGGTGTGTCAAATTGTGTTATATTATTTACAGTTAAAAGTTTAAGTATACAATGATATATTTTCTTTTTCTTTTTCCATTCTTTTACAGCAATCAAAACAGGCTTTCTACAGTTCTCTCGGCTTACAATGGTGTCCCAATTCCAGGTAAATATTTTCATATTTATTCAATGATTTTTGAGATCCCATGAAGGCTTATTTGAAAATCATACCAATACCTTTGTACATTTTTCTTTTCATTCTTGTTTTTAGCAATGATTGTCTTTCACCTTGCTTTCTGAGGTGCACAATAATTTATGGAGACTCCATGTTGAATTCACCTTCATTGTTGACATGACCAACAAAAAAGTAGACCTCAAAACTTTTATGAATTATGCCCCGAACACCTATATTGGGCAGTTGGCCTAGATTTTTCAGTAGAAATAGAAAAGGATGTGATTTTATGGTTAAAAATGAAGGTGAGGTGAGATGTCAAGGTGATTATTTGGCATGTAAACTTATAAATCTCACAGGACAGGCTCTGGGTTGTATATATATTTGATCTGAGTTATGGATGCTTTGTGCATAAATAGATGCTCTTTGGTAATGTGTGAAGTATTCACACATGCTTGGACAATCTGCGCTGTTAAAAACTAGATTTTTGAGAGAATTTTGAAAAATGGAGAATTACACATCCTAAGCAAGAAAGATGATATGTGAGAAATTTTATTCCACTAAAAACTTAACTATGATTTCATGAGGAACGCTGAAAAAAAGAGGATTTGTCCATACGTTTAATGTCAATTCATGATCATTTGTACGACAAAGCGTTTCATGGTCTACACTGCATGAAAGTTTTATGTATAGAATTTAGCCAGTAGTTTCTTAAAAAGGAAGTCTTGTGTCCCATAAATTTCTTGTTCATTATTTTGCTTTTTTTAAAGGATATATGATTCTCGATTTTGAAACTTACAGAGGCTCATCAATATAATTTTTTTTCAATCTCTGCTTGGAATTTATATATTATTTATGGAATATGGAATAAATGAAAGAGAACAAGTATTTAGATAAGGATAAGATTTTCCACTGCATATCGCAAAGGAAGTGAAGGCCACAAAATTTAGAGGTTTTTTTTAAATAGTAGGTTGCCTTGGCAACCATGGTGAACCTTGAAGCCTATGCCTGGTAAATATATCAGAGAGGAAGGAAGAATGGAGGGAAAAAAGCCAGGTTCAACCAGGTTCAGAAAGAGAGACCTGGTCAGGTAGGCAGTTCAAGCAAAAATATTGTTCCACCATACTCATTTCCATGGCAACAGGGAAACAAACATTGCCTTTTTTAATCATAGCTAGCTTCTTCCCTAATCCTTGGCGATGCCCGAAGCCCATGACCCGAGAGTTGTGATGTGATGCTCAACTTTGAAGATTTTCCAACATTTTCTCTCTCCTCATGCATATATTTGTTGATATATCCCCAACGTATAACCAGAACTCGGAGTGGCATAATAATTTTCTTTTACTTCACATTACTCCTTTCTAATCCGTGTGTATACACTGTGAAATTTAATATTTGAAGCATCTCTAGTTGGATTTCCCCAGCGATGGGATGAATAGATAAGATGTAAGCGTTTTGAGCGGCTTGAGATTCGCCATTTCCCCGCCTGCCGATAGGGAGGGTGGCGCAGTGGTGCTGAATCGTCAATCCTCTTTCCTTGTCTGCTAAATCAATCAAATTGATTCACTCGGTTTCTCGGGTGAGAAGATGGTTAATCCTTTTAAAAAAAACCTCAAGCCGATTGTGCTCTTAACCCTGCCTCCCCCGATGGCGAGATTCTACTTTGTCAGTTGGCGGGACAAAAAAAGAAGAAGAAGAAGAAAGACCCAGTTAACCGTGATATTTGGCATTGAAATCTGTGCAGTGGTTATGGCAGATAAAACCAATAGCAAAATAACAAATTTAAATTTTTTTTAATTCCCTCTGCGATCCTCAGACAATATTCTCCAAGAGAGAAAAAAAATTATCTTTTGAAATTTTGTGTGCAGGACTTGGATTGAAATGTATCAGAGATTGTATGGTACCCATCATGTACATGAATATTTGATTCATTGATTTATCTAATTTTATGAATAGAAATAACGTTTTCTTAAGCAGCTTTATTTGAAATTTCTGCAAGCAGTGGTTTTGAATGATGTGTGAGCAATGTCAGTTAAAGCTATTAGTTATTCTCAAACAAATTTTCCATGTATCTCCTTGAAAGAGAATTAGTCAAGCCATCAATCTTGTCTGTTTTAAAGCTGCCCTAAGCTTGATAAATGGATTGATTCCAATTTTGTGGATGAACACGAAGATGGAAGACGTTGATGAATCAGTCGGATTAAAGCAGCAAACGTTCTCAAGTGTCTGACTTTCCAAGAGCCTATTTGCCTGCGAAATGAGAAATTAATGTAATTGAAGAGAAAATTGTATTTGCTCTGTGATTATAAATGTAAACTCTGTGTTCTTTTGTCTCCTGTAGAATGAAAGCTTCCATCGTTACACATAGGCCAAGTTGATTCTTTAATTATAACAATGTACACAAGTGCTTTCCAAGCACCAAAACAATTAATTTCACTGATTAATCTCCTTTTCTTGCATCATGATGGTATTAATTTTACGAAGAATGAAAAGTTTTTGAAAGAGGGGAGAGGGATGGAAGTATTACAAGATTCTGAAAAGGGCAATAGAGATCATTATAAAAGAGAGGATAAAAAACTTAAAAGAAGAGAATGAAGCGGAGGATGAAGGATTGGATAATTTTTTTAAGCATTTTTGAGAGCGATGGCATTAATATCAGGCCCATTTGTATGTTTTCATAACGGATCTGCATGTTTTGAAGATTGAAAAACTTGTTATGAAATTTTAAAGCCAGTGGCAGAACAAAACAATCTATTTTTAGTAACTTCCTTATGTGATTGAAACATCACAAGTCGGATGAATAATGAAAGTTGAAATGGGGAGAAGAAATCGAGATTAATTTTGAAAGTGTTTGGGTCACTCGGGTTGATTAGCTGTCATAGAAGCTCAATCTGCTTATTACTATGAAGTCCATCGGAGCATTAAACAATGACCGCAAGCACTTCAGATTTGAGCCTTTCAAAATTATGATTTGATGAGCAATTATGTCAAAGTATGCTCACGTTCATGTAAAATTTACATTAGAAAAGAGCCAAGGTTGTTAGATGCACCTAGGCATATTTTTTTAGATTGTAAAACACTCTTACGCACACAATGAAAGATTAATTCTTATGATGTTATGCAAAGTGTAGATCTGTAATTGGTATAATTTTCTTTATCTACTTTGTATAGAGAGAAGAATAAATGGCAACTTTTAATGAAACATCATGAGAATACATAAAGATTTGGATCCAAAATACTAGAAATATTTGATGACTTTGCATTGCCTTTATATTTGCTCTACACATTCCTTTGGTAACAAAGCCCAACCTGTCTTATGTTGACATTGATTGCCTTTTTATGGGAAGAACATTTAAATAGGTTCATGGAGAGGGTGATATATCTTGTCCCAGAAATCGAAATCGTTGGAAACAAATTTAGGCTGTAATGGGCTGACCCATCTGGTCATCGCAGATAAAGTGCAGGGTTATTTATGCCGTTTAAGTAGAAAATCAATAAATAATGCAGTTGTCCTGAACCCGAAAAGCTGTATGTCGCCACATGTGGTACATGAGGCATCCAATTTAGAATGAGCGGCCATTGTAGCTCCGCTATCAACCATCAGCGGTGATATACACGATAAGTGCGTAATGAAGCCAAGACTTGTATGCAATGCTCAAATGAAGTAGCTAAAAATGCCCCTTCCCAGAAGAATGAACTCAAATACATTTCCCTAAAATATGGTGTTATTTTTTAGAACTCCCTATGGATTCATAAAAATGTTGGACGCAGGGCAAATTTGTATTGCATGTTTATGCAGTCAGATGGTCTGTGTCGATTCGTCGCCAATTGTTTTAGCTGCTCATCAATTTCATTTCTTGCCAAAGGCAGTATTGTCCATATCCGTCCGAACCGGAGCCCCATATCCGCATCGGACATTTGGCAATGGGAGTAGGAGGAGGTGTAATGTTCCAGCAAATGCGTCATGCTCATAGTTGACCAGCTGTCTGAATCGTTTTCGGTCAAAAAGATCTGAATTTCATCATCTAAATGTGTCAAAATAAACAGTTCTTCGATTTCATAATTGAGATGGTGCATTATTTAGATTATAATGCATTTCATTCCAAGTCATTCGAGAAGATGCAGAAGTCCATGTTTTTACAAATATATATCTTTCAACTGAAAAGCACTATATACAGTAGCGCAGAAAATAAGTGGTTCATACTGTATTTGTGCAAAATTGTAATTTGATAAATAACAATAATGCACATGAAATAACTTCTCAGCAACTCACCAAGGACTCCACAAGGGGGGTCAACTCAATTATAGAATGACCAAGAAAAAATAGTAAAATGAAAAAGTTGAGTGACCAAGTTTTGTAGGACACTTATGGCTACCTTGGGAGATTGCCCCTTTGATCCCAAGTTGTTGTGTGTTTCCATGGCAATGACAAACAAATTGTACCCTGGATTTTGAAGGTTCCTGTGAGTGGTCAATGGGATTTAATTGGATCGAGTCTGGAGAGAGAGTTTGGTTTCGAAAAGTGAGCTAGCTTCGCTTCCGTCTTGAGCGTGGGTCTCCTGTGTGTTGTCTTGGTGTTGGCTTTTCCTTGGCCTCTAGTCCCACATGTTTGCAAATGCGTCTGCTGATCAAAACTTTGCACCTTTTCACTTTTTCTCTTTTTATATAATGCTGTGATATTAAGGAAAAAACACAGAAATAAAGAAAAGAAAGGAAGAAAAGAAGGAACGTTAAAAAAAAGAAAGAAAAACAAACAGCTGATGGAGAGAAGTCTTGTTGCAGATTTTTTGTTACACTACTATTTTAGTTAGCGCACTACCACCAATCAGAGTTTATTGAAAGAGATAGCCAATAGATCACCAATATAATCAAACTGCCTGTCAATTGCACAGCCACAATTATTTGTGATCATTAATCGCACGATCTAGATTTATTGCTTCCACTTTATCAGTGAGAAACCACACCAAAGTATACACCACACCACCAATGAGTAAAGTTAGCCCTTTGTTGAATCAATTTGAAGTGTGATATATTTTCACATTTAAAAATTAAGTTATTCTAAAAAAAAATATAAAAATTGTGAACAAAAGTAAGATTTAGAAAAAAAAGGGAATGAAAGACAAATGGATAACGTAACTGGTAGGGGCATCTTCGGGCCTTTTCGTATCATATAGCCAGTGGTTTTGAACAGATAATCCAGAATCGAGATACAGTTTCTACACAAATAGCAATAATTTCCCTCTTATAGTCCCATGGTGAAAGAGTAGATTTAGGACTCTTTCAAAGCCAATTTACAAACTGAAATATATTCTAACGAACTCAAGATTTTGAACTAAGTTTGGATTTGTAGTAACTGTAAACAAGTGCTGAATTTACTCAATATTTTTTGTTATTAATCTGTAATCACTTATAGAATTTGCTACATCCAAAAATATAGGATTTACATCACCTGCTCCTGTTCCTTTCAAGGTTTTGTCATGGAAACCCCCAAAAAAAGGATTCTAGGTTACTAATTTATTATTTGGTTAAAAGATATTTTTCATAAAATCATTGAAAAAAATTGCATTATTCCTTTTTTTCTAAGATTAATATCTCTGAGTTGATAGTACAATGAAATCAGCTCATCAAAATTCTTCTTTGTCATTTCCTATTTTGTGACTGATTTATGATTATGAGATCAAACATCTCGATCCTTTAAAGTGAATCGTGGTTCAAATAGTACATTGCCACAATTTGTTGTACATCATGACTTGGTTCATGTTATCAGTCTCCATTATCTCAACAGAAATCATGAGTTTTAATCAGAAAAGAGAAAGATAAACTGCACATGTAGCCCTAGGTGTTTCACATTTCTGTACCAGAGGTCTATTTTCAAGTGATAAAAGTAGAAGTGCATGAATACTGAATTGAATTCATGATGTCCATAAAAATATCCTACCTTTTGTGTGAAAGGTTTTAGTTTTGGTCATGACAATTAACAATTTTCTGCCGATAAGGAGATCAATGAAGTATTGTATTGTGCGGTATAAGGGAGCACTTTAGGCTAGAGGTTTTCTAAATAGACCGGAAATGCAAGCCTTCTTTGATGGGTGTGAATAGATATGTCAATGACCTTATGCTTTCAAAATTATATTCTTTGTGGCAAGTTTCATCAAAGGCAAGATGTAAAATGGACATAAAATGATTTTCTCCAAACACGAGATTCTATTCTCATTGGAGATGTTGCTTTTGCTTCATGGTTGTTCTTTCCAGTGTGGTAGCCTGTCAACACCTTAATAATGCAATCGATCATTTATCTATCGAGGTCGTGATTACTATCTCACAAAATAGTGTGAATCTTCACTGACGAAAGTGCTTCTACCAAAATTGTGCTTCCTAATATCACAGTATCATCCGTGAATTGTGCCTCAATAGTTTCTAAATGGTTGTTTAAAAGCACACCAAAAATAGATAACGCATGACCAAAGTTCATTACGGAATCGGGAAAAAGAATCCGAGAAATATTTGATGCGGCTTTATGCAGAGAAGCATGAAGGGAGTAAATTGAGAAGAGAGCTTTACAAAGAGTCAAGCAGGGTGCCACTTAATGAAAATCTCGCCAAGTACTCTGTGATATACGACCCGGTATTGTCGTCCTCTCTTTGAGGCGTAATACCAAGCATTTTACATTTTGACGGGATATGAATGAGAGGATATGCTGGAAAGCGCAAGAAGTAGATAGAAATTTGGGTAGCACCTGAAATTCGATAGTGCCTCTGAAAAATTCATGCTGGAAGACTCGTGCTCAGCTCAAGTACTCGCCGTGGAAGATTTCATTGCATCTCGTAAGAAACCAAAGTCCTGCCAGAGAGAAAGAGATGGAAAGCAAGCAAAAGAAATATTATTATTTCCTTCTATTTATTCAGCTGTGCTAACAAACAGGTCACTGAATATAAGAAACTGTAGATGTAAATCGAAACTGAAATTTTTAATATATTTAAGTTAAATATCTTCTCTTGAATCAACCAAATTATAATCAATCACCTTATTCCCCAAATATAAATTGTTGAGACTAAATGGAAGTTCAGTAATCAATGGTGCAGGAGAGATGTTGATATCATTTGTGCTGAAGGATATGAGAACATTGGGAATTCAATATTTTTACCAGATTTTTTTTATCCATGTCTTTACATTGTATCCCATTCTAAATGAAGGAAGTACCCGTTTCATTGGGACTGTTGAGAAGAATAACAGTTTCTCATTCACTCTTTTTTTATGGAAAAGCAAACAATAATTGCAAAATGGGATCAATGTTATGGAAGGTTATTAAGAAGTGAAAACATATTTAATGAAAAATGATGAAATTAGGTGCTCATGGCGTCGACTGCAATGAAGTTTGATTGCTATATGATGAGCATTCATTAAGAAATATTTTCCCTCGTTAGGGCCAGCTCTAAATTTGGAGACTTCACTTGTCGAGTTCTCTAAACCTCACTTCATGTCTCCACTCTGGATTTTTAGCTTGCCTCAGTGTGTGTCCTAGCAACGGTTGCTATGCCGACGTGATACCATGCTGCCTGTGGGAGTTGGTGTGCTGGGGCACCCATAGGGGGAGAGCTAATTTTGGAATTCCTGTGAGTCATTCTTCGGCACTTGCGCGGCTTGTTCAAGTTCTTTCGGGTCACAGAGAAATTCGAAGAGATGACTGTAGGGTTAGACGAAACTTGGATTAGAAAACCAAAACGGTCTCTATTTCTAAAAAGAAATAATTGTTTCAGAATGAATAATAGGATTACACATGAATTGTATTCATCTATATTTTAGAATAGTCATTTCAATTTTCAACCCATTTATGCATTATCTCCCATCCATTTTCTACTGTCTCTTGCTCAAATAGTGTTTTGTTTCCATTTTAAAGTGGACCGTCTTCTCTCCTCATTTACTTTCTCTCCGTGCTCCTTATATTTCCTTCTGCTCCATGCCTTTCCTTTGGCTCCCTCTCTCCTCTTCCTGTCTACCTCCTCCTACCTGCTCTCACTCCTGGTGTTCCTCCCTCTCTCACTCTATCCTCTTTCCCTCCTCCCTCCCTCTCCTTCCCTCACTCTACTGCTCTCCCTCTCCTCTTCACCTCTCTTATCCCTGCTTCATCTCCAGTATATTGTTATTGATATATTATATTGATATATTGTCAATCTCCATTCACCGTTTCTCCCTCCTCCCTCCTCCCTCCTCCCTCCTCTTCCCTCATCACTATCTCTACATTCTCCCTCCATCCCCCTTTTTTCTTACTCCTTCCCTGCTCCTTCTCTCCCTGCTCCTTCTCTCCCTGCTCCCTCTCTCCCTGCTCCCTCTCTCCATCATCCCCAAAGTCTCATCCTCACATGTTCACCAGCCTCCATCTCTCTCATTCTCACCTCCCCAACCCCTTGGGGGGAGATGTAGAATCATCAACAGAAAATTGCCAGCATTATTTATGTATGTTAGCAATTAGTGTACGGCGGCGAAACGAACAGACATTCGTCAAGTAAGCGTTGAATAAAGTTTATTACCCCTTCGTCGCCATTGTTCGTACCGTGATAACCATCTTGATATATTGTCAATCTAGTTTTCCTCTCTATGTGTGCTGGTATTTCATCTATCTATATTTCTAAAGAATGAAAAGACTCTAAAAGATTTGGAGAACCAAAAGTAGCTTCTCTTTAAGTCACGATAATTTGCTTACCTGTTATCACTGTAAAAGCTGTGCACAATTGGATTGCAGTGGGATCACTGGACTATTATTCTGAGCTTTTATAGTGATAACATGCAGTGAAGAATAATGACTGTACATGTTTACTATTGATGATATCTAACAGCATTATTGTTTTTATCGGAATCAATATCAAAATTTAAAGTAGATTTCCATATTTTCCCTCGCTATAAGTACCATCCAGGGGTAAGAAGTTCTTTGTCGCATACCTACCTAGGGAAGAATGCAATTAACGTTTGAAAGTTGATTAAAGGATTTGGAGCGAGAAGATTGAGAGGCAATTGGCTGGCTCATGCAGATTAGATTATGGAAGATAATTCATTTCCAACTACTGGTAAAGCTCATTAAGAAACAGAAATAATTGGGTTTCTTTATTAGCATCTGCCATTGCTTTTATACTGAAGTCTGGACCTCCTAGGCCAATGTATTCCTGCAGTTGCATCTCAATTAGTATTTATGCAACCAAAAAGTAATCAAGCATACAGTTGAATTTCTGATTTGGAAGCCAAAAAAAATGAAAATATTTTAAAAGAACAAAACTGTTTTTTTTTCACCTGTCACTGGATTTTACAAAAACAAGTACATCCCAAAAAGGTTTTGCCAGGTTTCATCTGTTAGGCTTGTTTGAAATTGCGGATGATTTTTTTTTTTTTTTTTTACTTGAACTTCAGAAAATTATTCCATTACAATTGTGAATCTATGAGTAATGGGATGGGAGTTGTCTTTTATGGCATCAATATTGCAACATCGTTTCATGGAAAACCAACCAAACAAACCAGCGATCGGTCTGTCGTGCAATATTCCAACGATAGGTACACGTTGCCGTCGAAAGCTCAGCCAGCCTTGATAGGTGATCCATAGTCGTCGCTTTATTCATTCATTATACCTCTGTCACTCTGCATACCAGGTGTTGTACATTTCCTGTTGAATACGCTAAAAATCCACCCGTGTTTTGCCAGACAAACCAGGCGTTGGCATCCCGAAGGCAGGGTGCCCGCCTTTAATTTCCTGAGTAGCGCAACGCTGCCATCTCCGCCGCTGCGATTGACGGATGGACGACAAGGTCTAAATTTCCTCTTGCCTTTTGTGAGGAATTAATGAATCAAACCAAAACACACAATTGAAAACAGTGAAATGATTGGATTTTGTCAGTGTGCTGACATAAGATTGATTGTGCTTGAGAAGATGTTTTGAGAGTCGGTTCAAACATTCAATTATGATGATTATAACTCGGCTGTAAATAATCATTAGTATTGAGAGTTATCATGCAGATTAAATCAGTAAACTCACTGAGATTTTATTGTTTGATTTGTATACAGTATTAAAGTTTATATAAAGTTTATAATATTGTACGCATCAAGTGAATAGAAAGTACACATTATTTATTATGCAGATTAAAACATCTTTCACCTCGGGTTGTTTAAATGCAATATGGAATGAAAAGAGTCCAAAAGCATTACCTTTTGTGACAAGATAAAATATATTCATCATCATAAAAACATTAAACTTTGACCAACAAGTTTCATTTTCGGTCATTTTCGAAGTGTTTGCATTCTATTAAGTCAAGTATAAAGCGCTGAGAAACGCAATAGCTTATGGCATGTTTGCAGTAGATTCATGAGTGGAAAAGGTTATCTTTATTCCAATGTAGAAGTAAAAAACTGGGTTATCGCTTAATAATGTTCATATCAAGATATTCTTATCTCAAATTCTAAATTAATGCTTCTTTCACGATACCCTTTGTCCTTATTTCTAATCATCAGAATACCTCGCAGGTTTATTATTACACAAATGAAATGATTAAGCATGGCGAGAATTGGATGCATGTCATGAAATAAGGATTAAGCGGTACGCAAGAAAGCAATATTAACCAGCGGCTTCTTCCTCGGTTTCTGCGCTCAATTTGGCCGCTTGTGATGCAGAGCAGAAACATATGGTAATTACAATTTATAATCTGATTTAGGAGTGTGTGTATGCTGCAAGACAAATACTTAGTTGCCATGGAAACTAGATAAACACATGTGGCGGCTGTGGGTGAAAGTATATGTGGTTGCGGGTTATAATTCAGTTCCACTCCGTTTGTCTTTGTTCTGTGTCATGTAACACAGGGATTTGTTTGTAGAAGATTTGATTAAAAGATGCTTTTTTAATTGCAACTATTTGAATGAGTAAATCAAATGTCTGTGGGATAGTGGACAGCAGCAATGATCAAGGCATTATTGATTTGCTAAGTGGCTCTTTGTCTCGAGTTGCGATGTTATCTTGTAACCCAACAAGATATGCAATGTAGAATATTTGATTGGAAATAGGATTACATAAATCTCTTCATTCGAACTCATCTATTTGTACCTACAAGCGAAAGGTGATGAAAGATTCATGAGTTACAGACGTAAGAAGATTAGACCAAATTGACGAGAGCCTACGCAGATGTATTTGTGTCACTTTTATCTGTTAACAGTTCTTGAAATTTAATATTTTCCCTCTCTTTCTTATTTTAGCATATTGTTCTTCTTATTTTATTGAAAAGAAACAAACAAGCCTTTCTGTGTATTATAAGTACAGCCACTGGAAACAGTTACAAGCAGTCTCTTTTTCTTTGACAATTTGTCACACAGCGCACTCCCAGAAATATAGAATTTCATTTAGAAAGTGCACCGCCACGGTGAACTTTAGAAATTGTCATGTATGGTAGCACGTAATTCAAATATTAATGGGATCAGCAAATAGCTGGTTCAGGTTTTCCTTCATCAGATTACTTTTTGCAGGAATTGCACGATGCATAATTCACGATGGATGTATGAAGAAGGAAAAAAGGGTCTGTAAATAGGTGGGCTTTTTGTGTCAAAGTATTTGCTTTTTTGTTGACTGGCGGTGAGTTGCAGTCATGGGCTGTCGAATCGTTTGTCCAACGTGGCTTGGACAAAGTGGCGAGGACGAGAATGGGCTGCGGCTCAAAGGGTATCGGACAATAGTGTTAATGTTGATCAAATCATTGTCCATCTTTCCTCTTACTCTGTATCATTCCTAAGAATCGGAGGAGAAATCTCGTTCAGCTTTATCTTTCTGACCTATCCCCTATTTTTGGGAGAATCGGGAATTACGACTCCAAACCATTCGACTGACTGACAGGATTGTACGTGATTTACCGTAACCATGGCAACTGAGAAAGATTCAGATCTCCGCTTTATTATGACAATATTGCTACCGAATTTGAATGCATTTTTCATTTTATACTAGCCTTCCTTGTGCTTGTTCACTTCGTGTAACTTTATTTTCCTCCTTTATGTTAGTAATTTTTGAAGATACCAATAAGTTGATTCAACAGACAAATAATTTTTTTCATATGATTATCCCTCTGAATGATTAATTTCATTTTCATTTTTCACACTTGTATCATAGGTAAAATCTCTATGATGATGCATGGAATACAATATTTCATACTACCTGCAGAAAAATTCAAGTATTGTGAACATATCAATTCTTTTGTTTCTATGTTCAACTTTTCCCTGCTCTGTTGTAACATGGTAATCAGCTTTTTTCTCTCTCTTTTTTTTCAAATTGAATAAACCATTGGCAGCAAATGTATTGATGTGCAGGAAATAACTAATATAGACAGTGCTTGAGTTCCATTTCTGTAACACGAGGCACGTAGAGATGATTGCACACTGAAAGTGAAACTCGAGAAGAGGCAAGATGAAATAGAGTATAATGTCGATATCAATAGTGTAGTATATCAATGCTAAACAATATCCTGGTTTGTGGGTTAGTTATGATAATTGTTTGAATACAGACATACTAATTAGCAATAGCTGTGTATTAAAGGAGGCCTTTATTATGAGTAGCCTACATTTGCGTTATAAAACCCAGATATGTAAGTGTCTGAAAATGGTTTGATAACATTTTCCTGAAATGATTTGAAGCAATAACAAGCTATTAATCGAAAATGTGAGAAAAGTGCAACAAATTATGTACTATTAAGCTCACACATATTTTGTAATATTCTCTAGAGATTATAGAAAGCAATGTTTTCACAATTTAATAGGTAGTAATTAAATTTTGACTTCAAATTTGTATTGGGGGAAATAATTTATTTCCTTCTTCTTTTTCTAAATAGGAGACAATATCTTGGCTCTATCAAAAGAATAGCAAGATAAATACATGGGCTCTAATATTATTTTTGAAAATGAAATAAAGTTTTGCTATTTTTACATTCATTCCTGCCAAAGTTTGTAGATGCTTTTAAGTCTGTTACAAACAATGGTTTTGGCTTGGCTCATTTGAACTTGGCTTATCACAATGCAGTTAGTTGTGCTTGAAAGTGTCACTTGCAACATGGCAACTAGAAGTAG
Organism: Temnopleurus reevesii; assembly: GCA_036244855.1. Lineage (NCBI taxonomy): Eukaryota > Metazoa > Echinodermata > Echinoidea > Temnopleuroida > Temnopleuridae > Temnopleurus > Temnopleurus reevesii. The sequence continues at coordinate 75,739 of BQKZ01001412.1, forward strand.
AGGGCCTCTTTCCCTGTCGCTGTGCATACAACTGATCACTCTTCCAAAGACTGTTAAGCACATTAATGAGTTTACGCCTGTCACGAGTATGCCCCAGCAAGACTTGGCGGGCCGTAACCACACCATCGCGAACCTTCTGCAACGAACATTAAGGGCCCAAAACTGCCGCGCCAAATTAACGCTCGCTGATTGCTAGCCTTGCAGAATACCGTGATCCAATTTATTTGGCCTTTTGCGTTTTAATTGAGGAGTTAGATTACTTCCACAGTCCATTTTCGTCATGATTGGCTGTGTCGTCTTCGTTTCTTCTCTTCCTTCTCTCTTCCTTCTCTCTTCCTCCTCTCTCTATCTTCTCTTTATGTCATTGTCTTCCCTCAATTTTTGAGTCATGCAGGGAGACAGGTGGACATAGAGATTTTAGGATTACTCGTGGAATGGCGATCAATAAGATATAATGACTTAGATTTCAAGCAATACAGAGTAGCTTTAGTTATCTGTCCGGTCTTGTCGTCCATTTGACTCTGTGGCTCTATGACAATACACAGTATGTTCAGCAACATATTTTTGCTTATTCGAATGTGCTGAAGTCGGTGATATATTGGTCAACCTACACACAAGTCACAAGGGTGTAACTTAACGATCTCTTTTATGGATATTTTCTCCCCCATACATTATTGAAATTACATAGGATGCGGTGGATGATTGTGATGATTTAACCTACGCATACGTTAAAAAAGCATAATGTCGTTTGTGATATTCAGGATATCCTTCTTTACATCCTGATGGAAATGGCAAATATCACAATCTATCATATTGATAGTCAATGTGAGATGAATGTTAAATACCCACTCATTTTGCCCCCTAGTCTATGTTCACAGAACCAAATCAATGTAGTTTATTTGTGTTGCATATGAATGTGATAAACAATGTATGAACAGGAAACCATTACAGCTTCTAATATGTCATTCTTTAGATGTGTAAAAGGTGCTACTCTTGTCCAGACGTAGCAGGCACCATCATAACTTTAAAATGCCTTATTTAGACTCCCTCTTCCCCAGCATTTTATGAAATTCAAAATTTTGCAGAAATTGTGTTTTTCATTCAGATTATCAGCCACATTGCTTTTCCATCTGCGATACATTACACAAATAGTTTTTTTAAGAACTTGTGAAATTTCATGAGAATTCATCGTGTGAATTCAAGAAAATAGAGCCGGATCTGGTTTAAATTTCTGCTGTTGCCAATTAAATGATTTTACCTTCCCAAGCCGCAGTAATGATCATCGAACCTTGGCATCATGTGGCTAGCTATAATTAAATAATCAGGCAGAGGTCACAATTGTTTTTGTCCTTCATCATTTCTCCTCACCAAAATAGCAAAGCCACATGCTTGTTACCATGACAGTGGTTAGCTATTACCATGGCAACCAATACTGTTTGAAGACAGGAATTGTTATCACATGATCTGTTATAGTAATTCATGTTATTTACTGTTTGGGAGCGGCTGCATCGTGCATCAGAATACTCAAAAGGTTCAGGCAGAAAAACAGGACAAATGAATCTTCAATAGTGCTCTTTGTTTCCATTTTTAAGTTTGTATTCCCGACCGCGTTATTCAAGTTTCATATTTATAGGTTAAAGTATGGCAATTTAATCTCAAAATACCTCGAATCACATCCATTAGACTTGCTATGAATTCATGGACAAACCATTATTGCAAGATTATGAAATGGAGAAAAGATGAGATGATTGTGATATTCGCCAAGAAAATTGTATGGAGGTCACATTAGGCAAACAATTCCTTTTATTTCAAAACTGTATTATATAATCCAGAGATGCAAACTATTCTAGAATATGCATGAGGCAAAATTAAGTTGTAAAAATTGAAAATGGCTCAACAAAAGTGAGAGAATACATGACAATAATCATGCTATCAGTACTCATTCACATGCATGAAAACCTTTTATATGAAAATGCACCTCATGTTTATTCCAAACAATTGGCAGTTCTGTTCATCATTGGTCCTACTTGTTTGACAGTAACTTTAATCAACCTTTCTTTGAATTTCATTTTCTTTTTTATTTCTACTTTACAGCTCATATCGCTTTGGTGGAGAGGCTTCTAAACAGTCAACTAACCCACAACCAGTCTCATCAAAATGGCTTGGATATTGGTAAGTATAGTTGTAATTGATGAAATATTTTAAAATATTTTGGCATCATGTTGGCAAAATGATTCCAATGTGTCAAAACAGCTTGTCCAAAATCTTTATTGGAAGTTTTTAAAAAATCAGAAGTTCTTCTTGAAGCAAACAGCAACTCTGTCAAGTATTAAAAACAATTATGTAAGTTTGAATATCTAGAAAATGAATAACTACACTTGTAGTTCAATACCAACCCTCATTGAATACTCAGCAGATAAGCAATCAAATGCAAATAATCAAATTGATGAACCACATGGTTAGTCACAAGACC